>PVKM010016045.1:0-27231 GCA_004027735.1 Carollia perspicillata | reverse complement strand
AAATGATAGCAGCGTGTAAAGTTACCACCTATAGTGAGTGTTTGGAAGAGAGGTTAGATGTAACTGTGAGACACGTCCGAAAGTCAGTCGGGCCAGTGACGACGCTGGTGGAGGTTTCTCCAAGGAAGAAACCATTTAAGTGATATCTGAACATTATTACAAGTGAACTTCATGAAAGAAGAGTGGAGTTTGAGGAGAGTAGGAACAAACATTTTACACAGAGACAACTTCTTCACACAACAGTTTAAGGATGTGACAGACAAACCAGGCGGATGGGCTGGTTCCGAGAGAACAAGGGGTTCCTGGGAGCAGGGCCTGAGGCTAGAGATTCTTAGAGAGAACAGAACAGTCAGAGCCTCGTAGGCCGTGTTCGAGATTTAATATTTAATCTTAAGTGAAGTGGTATTCCATTAAAAGGTTCTAAACTGAGTATACAAATGAAGGATACAATTAATGTTTTGAAAGCATATTTTGGCTGTGGTTGAGAAGAAGATCGTGTGCAGAAAAGTGTATAAAAGTACATGACAAATTAAGGAGCCCATTACAATATTTTCTGTGAGATTTCTTTCAACTGCAGTGAGAAAGATCTTTTTCAACTTCACCATGTAGCTTGTAACCTCATTTTTTCACCTTTAGTCTCAGACTGCCTGGTAGCCTGGATGCGATACCAGTTGCAGTTTTGACCAGGTCCGGAAGAACCTTTTTATAAAATGACAGGATACAAATGTAGCCCACCAGTGAAAACTTTCCTCCCGGCACTCTGTTCTACACTTTTCGGGTTCAAATGCTGTCTATGGTACAATTCAATAATATTTAAATACTCAAAGGGTTCACATTAGATAACTATTTGCATGCAAATTAAAAGGGTCCTAACTTTGTCATTCTGCCTCTATAACTAAATGTTTGCACAACTTGTAATAAGGCAATAGCATCCCTAGAACATCTTTATTTCCATGTCTCTGGAAATAAGGAACAAACTGACAATGACCAGAGGGGTCGGGGAGAGGGATAACTGCGGGGAAAGGAGGGGAAGGGTCAAGTCAAGGAACATGCCTAAGGGTCCCACGGACTAAAACAACAGTGAGTGGATTGAATGTGAGAGGTGGGGTGGGGAGGGGAGGGGGAGGTAATGGGAGAAAAGTGGGGACAGCTGTAATTGAACAATAAAAATTTAAAAAGAAGAATCTTTGTGCAAAACGCCCTGCATCTGCCATGATATTTTGGGCAGCTTCCACCACCCAGTCTTACGCCTTGCACAGAGGGGCTGCCATGTAGTGGATGCCTTCTGTCACTGACCAAAGATGCCATCTTTCCCTGTTCCCCTCTCATAGTTTTTACTCCAACTTCAACTCTCTGTGTTTGGTCCCACGGCCCACTAAGTAGGATCATGTCTGTGAAACTTTTCAAGTCCATTGTCTGTAATAAGGGTTGGGTCCTTCTCATTCTTTTGGATTTAGACTTCTCATTCTTTACATTAGCTCAGGCATTCCATAACCAGTAACTTTCCATTTTTTTGTCACTGCCCCAACTTCAATCTTCAAGGCAGGGTTAAATATCCTTCTCTTTTCTTCCATAATTTCCTTTGAAACTTCTACCATTGCACTTGTCCCATGTAATTAGAATTTTCTTTTTAAGCATCTAAGTTTCCTACTGTAAACTCTTTGATCAGTTTGCTGTTAATTCACTTGTGCTTATCTACAATTTAGTACATTATATATGTGATAAATTCTCAGAAAATATTTGTTGGAGTAAACTGAACTGCCATCTCACTAAATTTTTTCAGAAGTCCTCTCAATGAAAACATTTCTTTGAAAAATGTGTCTCATTACATGTGTCTGAGGTCCAATGCATATTGCTGAATGAAGTATTTTATCTAGAACATGTACCTTGCCTTTGACACTAATTAGATTGAATCAGTTAATAAGATTGTCATGCATATTTATGGTATAATAGTAGAAATAAATTGTTACTTTAATAGAGATACTTTAAACTAATCGTATATTTTCTTTAGTTTGTTCATCCTTAGACATGGCGAATAAGGCAATCAAGTATTCATGCTTTTCCAAATGCATTTAAGGAGCAATTTTGAAATCTGAAGTGATGAAATAATATGCATTTATCTATTTTCCCCTTATCTAAGAGCTACAATTGATAACTTACAATATTAAGTTCTTGGAAGCTAGCACTATGGAAATGCATAAAAATAAAGAACAAAACTTCTAATAATTTTCTCTTTGAAAAAATTTAAGTTATCTTTAAACCCTGAAGGTATATGTGAACAACAAACCTCGTAATATTAATATCTTGTGCAATTGGCAAAGTCCCTTCAAACATATTATCACTTTATTCAGAATGATATCTTAGGTATTTTTGGATCTTGTGCTGTGCCCTGCTAAGAACTGTGGCTACAAAGATGAATAGGATACAGTCTCTGGTACCCTGAAGTTTTATTCTAATTGGAGAGACATGAGATGATCAGCATTAAGGGCAGTAAATGTTTGTATTGGTATAAGAGGGTTGACCCTAAGGTAACCCTAAGCAATTTATGGTACCATAAAACACAGTACCTTTTGAGTTTTAACAAATTTGAAACAATGGCCCCACAGCCTGAAGCCATAAGCAACAATTTATCAAATTTTCAAAAGAGACAATGGCCCTGCAGCCTGCATCACATCTACTGAAGGAAGTGGCTCCTCAAAAGAAGGTTCGGCTTATTTCACTCAGCATAGTGCTTTCCAGTTCCATCCATGCTGTTGCAAAGGGTAGGAGCTCCTTCTATCTTTCTGCTGCGCAGTATTCCATTGTGTATATGTACCATAGTTTTTTGATCCATTCATTTACTGATGGGCACTTAGGTTGCTTCCAACACTTGGCTATTGTAAATTGTGCTGCTATATAAGCCAGGCGGTAAAAGACAAATACCATATGATCTCACCTTTAACAGGAACCTAAGCAACAAAACAAACAAGCAAGCAAAATATAACCAAAGACATTGAAATAGAAAACAAGCTGACAGAAGGGTGAGGGGAGGGAATTTCAGGGGGGAAAGGGAAGGGATAGCAGGAACAAGTATAAAGGACACATGGACAAAAACTAAGGTAGATGGAAATGGGAGGGAGGTGGGGAGCAGTGTGGGGGTGGACTGGGGTGGGAGTAAAAGACAGAAAACTGTACTTGAACAACAATTAAAATAAAATTAAAAAAAAAAGAAAGGTTGGCTAATGGGAAAAAGCTACAATGCAAGAGAATCACGAAAGCAAAGGTACACAGTTTATTCAAAGTGCTATCCATGGCAGTGTGACTCTTAACCAAATTGTTTTTAATTATTCCAGTTTTACTGTTAAGTTTAATCATACATACCACTAAGAGTTGTACAAGATGTTAAAGCCAAATCACTTTCAAGAATCCAGTCCCATATTCAAGACCATACCCTTTATGGATACAGAAGTCATTAAACATTTTAGCCCTTAATTTTTTCACTATTACTCCATGCTGAATAACCATGCAATCTTTGATTATGACCAGGCCTCCCTTACAGAACTACCACAGGGCCAAATTTAAGAAAAGAAACAGTGCTGGTGAGGCCAACATAAGCATCCCCACCTTTGTAAGAGCCGTTGTCTGTTTGTTGTTGCCCACAGATGCCATTCTGATGTGAACTCTTTTAATGCAAATCTGCAACTAGAAGGCAGGAGTCCAAAATACTTGTGAAAAATCAAGTTCTGTTTCTGCAAGACTGAAGACTACAACAAATCTGACAACATCAGAGAAATCTGGGTGGTAGACATTTAGGCAGAATTTGGGAGCAAGTAACCAAGTACATTTTCTGGATGAACTGCTTATTCTCTTTGTAACCTTGGAAGACTTATTTTCTGTACCTCAATACCTTTATCTATAAAATGGAAACTATGTTATTTATCTGGTAGAATTATATGCAGCTCCTTTAAGCAGAATGGAGTTTAAGCTAGGGAATAGTTTACGCAACTACTGGTAAGCCCAGAGCAGCATGTTCTAAGATCTAGCTAAGACTTCCAGAAAAATTGGGTTGCTCTGTGCTACATTTAGGATGTTGGAGCATCAAGAAGCCATTGCTGGAGGTGGTGTCTCCTGAAATGTATCGTTGCCACTGCTGCCTATGGATGAGGGACCCGCTGTGTCCTTATTTGGTTCTAGTACCACACCCTACTGTTGAATCATTAATCATAAGTGGATGGCTCATCGGTGTGCAATGATGGTATTTTCTCTTTTTATAAGTGGACTACAAGTTCGGATTTTGTGAGATTGCATTTGATTAACATAATATCAATAATATTCATAACCTTAGTCACAAGGGAGTCAGCCTGGGTAATAAAATTAGCTTCCTAGATATTGTAACATAGAGAACAAGACAAAGGTTGAATACACCAATCTACTGTAGTAAGTAACAATCCTCTATTTTTTAATCTTTAAAACTTATAAAGACTGAGTAATTGACAAAGGTCTTCTAACTGTAGATGTGTATAAATTAAATCTTTAAAAGTTTTTATGAAATGTATTGGGATGGCATTGGTTAATAAGATCATATAGGTTTCAAGTGTACATTTCTATGATACATGATGTATATATTGCATTGTGTACCCACCAGCCCGTATATTTGACCTCCTTTACCTCCCATCCCCTTTCCTCTGATAACTACCATACTGTTGTCTCTGTCTAGGAGTTGTTATTTGTTCATTTGTTGCGTTCAGTTTTATATCTTACATATGAGTGAAATCACATGGGTTCTTAACTTTTTCTATCTAACTTACTTTGCTTAGCATGATAGTTTCAAGAATACATGAGCAAACCATAAAAAATTCTGCCTTGATTTATGAGGGGAAAGAAAAAGTGTAAAGGGACCCCAGGTAAAAAAGAAACAGAAGCAAAGTTGCTAAATGGTGATCTTGTGGATATTTATTTCCACACTAGTTCTGTTTGTATAGCTAGAGAGCATAATTGAAATATACAATGAGATGGTTTCAAGTTGCTGCTGCTACTGTGGCCGAGGAAACTGTCCTTAGAAGGACAGTGTGTGGAAAATGAGAAAAGAAACTCAGGACCGCCCTCACTTCAGATATAGGGAAAGGTGGTGCAAGGAACACCCCAGAAAGTGGTGGAAGAAAGCTGAAGGAAAATAAAGCTTTGACCTCAAAAGAAGCAAGTTTTGATCCATATGGAAAATGTAAGTTTCCACTTGCAGGATCTGTAGAAAGTCTGCGCACGAACCAGGTTCTAATTATTGCCAGGGCTGTGCCTGCAGAGAGGGCATCTCCCTAATGTGTGGAATAAAAGCTGCGGATACCAAAAATTACAGGCAAATGTCTGTCTGGATGTATTGATGCAGTTTCTGTCTTTCTATATGATTTTGCTTTCTGCTTTAAATTTTCAAAGCATGTCATAAATATGCTTTGAAGTTCAAGTTGCAAGATAACATGTGTAAGATAATTAAGTTTAAATCCAGGGAAGCTGGTTGGTATTCATTCTTTCACTCTCAAGAAGTTCTGAATAGCAGCAATGTATCTGGTCTGCCTTACAAGCATCTGATTGAACTAGAATAAGTGGCAAACTTAACAAAAAAACTGTTGTCTGGTTCTGTATGCACTTTTTATTTAATAGTATTCATATAATTCTAATTATCATCTCTCTTTACTTTATGTATAGATATTGTAGAACTGAAAAGTATAGATATTGTAGAAGTGAAAAGGAGACTATTATAATTTGCTCAGAACTTGGCATTCAAATTTATAATCTCCCCCTCATTCCATTGTTGGTTGCCTAGTTCTTAGAATCGTCAATCCTTTAATTAAGAGCAACCTCATAGGATATTTAAGTATCTAAGACCATTACAGCTGAATGGTTCCTGAGAAATCAGCCCAGACCCAAGGCAAATACAACTTGTATATATGGGTTTTCAAAAATTCTCCCTTGAAGCCATAGTTCTAATACCTTTCATATGAGAATAAGAACACAAGGGACACCACAGATATATCCGAATGAATGCACTAGATTTCAGGAAAACACATGTTGTGCACATGACCTTGACTTCACACTGTTATGAGAGCCAGGAGAACATTGCTCATTATGAAGCTGTGTAATGGAAACACACCACACTTTGGGAAACTCTTTGAAGCAAAAAGTGAAACTTCATTAATGCTCCCCCCCAAATAAAAAGAAATAAGTAGAACAAAGCAAACGTTTTGATTCTTAACGTTCTTAAAATACATGTATATGTCTTCCAAGAAAGATTCTTGGTGTGCTACCTTCAGAGGTTCAGGACTTCTGCTCTGGAAACCTGTGGCCTGCTGGGGAGATGGAAAGAGTGTTCCCTAACGTGAAGGACAGGGTGTCTAGGGACCACTGTAAAATGTGTATAGTAGATAGCATGATTTGCATAGTGCGGACATCGCATTTTTATTTTAAAATTATGAAAAATAAAGAATTAAGGATATACATTTTTCTAAATAGTGTTCCTGGGATACATTGTTATTAATACACAGAAAGGCCGCAAGGATAATATAAAGTGTAATAAATAACAATAGCTGTGAAGACAGGAACAAAACATAAAATAATGGACTCAGCTTGGAAGTGTGTGAAGAAACCAAGGCATAATGTGCCTTGTAGCCATAGTAAGAACATGAATTTCACCCTTTAGTCATCAGGAAACTTCTGGGAAACCACTCATATTTATGTATAAAACATGGTTTAGGGGTGAGAGTGGGTGCCCAAGTCAGAAGGTGGACAAGAAGATGGGCATGGAGATGAGATGGGTATTTACAACTTACTAAATAAAAAAATAATAAAATGATGTGGATGTGAGGAAAGGTTGTGGTAATGTTAATGGGGAGAGGAGATTGTATGTTTTCTGTGATATAAGTAGATATCAATATATACTGAGATTGAGAAGGTATTGGAAGTAGATGATTTGAGGCTCAGAAAAATTTTGGCTGGTGAAATTATTCATAGCTATGGGGACAAGTTTGGGGGAAATGCAAAGTGTTTAGTTCACACATTTATATATTCACCTGCCTGTAAGGTTTTCTATTAGTAAATAGTTCACATAGTTAATTATATAAACAAGTGATGCCTTAAGAAAATACCTGTTTCAGATATAAGTATTTGTGTGTCTTTAAATATAAGTAGCAAATAATGCCATGGCTATTGGTAAGGACTTACACATAAAGCTATACAGAGGAAGCAAACCAGAGGATGGAATGTTCCAGAAAGCCAGCAGTTCATTCCAGGAAGGAAACACCTAAAAGACTGAGAAGGCGTGACCAAAGCTGTGGGAGAAAATATGAGTGCAACTCAAGGAAAAATCATAGAGGAAACAACGAGAAGGCAGCCAAATACAAGGCTCACAGAAAATAAACACACTGACACTTCGGATCTTGGACTTCCAGCTTCCAGCACTGTGAAAGAACACATTTCCTAAGGCAGCCAGGCTGTGGTATTTTGCTATGAAAGTTCTAGCTAACTAACAAAGAGAGTCTTGGGATCTACTGTGGCTTCCCCTTTCCTATCGCTCTAGAGTCCCCCATTTTGCCTCCCGTTGGCGAATACTGCAGTTGACTTGGGGACTGGGCATGGGGCCTGCAGGAGCGGAGCCCCCTGTGATTTCAAGCAGACCAGCTGAAAGCACAGGTCAACACACACCACAGCAGCTCTACCTGCCACGCCATCTTCTCAATCCTGCGTTAAAGAGGAGACGGGAGGAGCTCAAACAGGTCAAGCTACTCACCTAAGGTCACAACCAGTTCTGCCCCAAAGCCCCTACCTTAACCAACACAGGCCAGCTTGTGGTTACTAAGCTCCAGGACTCTTAAAGGCTGATGGTCGAACAACTCTCCTTTGCTACCCTTTTGACCATTTTCAGTGAAAACTCGGGTTATGACAAGGAATATGGTAATTGCAGAACAATAATGGTAACATAAAGCATCAAGGTTGTGTGTGTGTGTGTATACATAAACGCTCCAGAATACATTCCCAAACTGATTAAATTAATTCATGTTTCCAAGCATTTGAAATAGCAGTGTCACATTTAATATTATGATTTGTTTCTTAACAATCTTTTGTTTTCTAATTGCTATGGCAATGCACATTTATTTAAAGTAAAACTATGTGTTTGTGTCTGTGTATGTCTTAGAAAACTTAACAGCAGCCTGTACAAAATTACTGAAATTAGACATACTGTAGAGTAAAACTTATATTGTTTAAATTGTGCCTATAGGCATTTTGTCATTTCTCTTCTTGGCTAGCCAGATTATCTACTAACATGTTTCTGCTTATACATCTTACTGAAGTCACCAGCATTAGTTTTGCTACAATCAATAGATAGTGAAGAGAAGACTAGTAACCCGGTGGGAACTGTATAAAGAAAACAACTAGCTGACTACCCAGCTTTTCCACATCTCATCCAAGTGTTTGAATAGCTTTCAGAAAGGCTGCCTATTTTAAGTGTTAAAATCAGACTCTTGCCCATAACAGACGATCTGAACCTACTCTTCTGTGAATTCCCATAATTAATCGGGGTCTCCTAAGTCATGCTTGAATGGCAGTTCTATTACCAATAATTCCAGTGATTTGACCATCATACTTTAAAGCATTAAATGAGATATCTAAAAATACACTGAATTCTGCAATATAAGTTCAAGTAAGTTCTTATTGTGTGACATGTTGCACCTATTAATGAAAACTTCTTCAAAGTACATGCTCTGTCTAACCCGTGACAATACTGCTACAGTCAGGTAGTTACTTTAAAATCTGTAATTTTAGAACAAATGAGTAGCCTACTAAATAAGTAATTATATACTTCATCCAATTATTCTTGTCTGGTGTTTCTCTTCCACCAGCATAGAACTTGTAATATATACTCATTCTCCTTCTTTCATTTAAAACTTTCAGACTCTCAGGATTTCTGATAACTGTAATAACCTTGAGAGAAAATCTCAAATGGTCTTTCATGTCTTAGGATCCTGAAGATGTATCACCTTTTTAATAGAATCTCCTGGTAGTTTTGCATAATTCATGGCTCACACAAGACTTTAACAAGGAAAAAATGCTTGGTTATATGATATTTTGCTAGCATTCTTCATGTTGATTGTCTACTATATTTTATGTCTTTAATGCAATATTTTTTTGAAATAATTCACTTTTAAATGGTAGGATTATAATATCAAGAGTGACTCTGAAGTATATCTGCTGGGTCTTTCATATGTGCATATTCAAATTCTTTTTCACTTTAGGTTGCAAAAAGGAGGCATTTATTTTTATAGCCTTTTTAAAAAATTTATTGATTTGAGAGAGAGAGAGAGAAAGACATCACTGTTGTTCTACTACTTTGTGCATTCATTGGTTGGTTCTTGACCATGGGTTTAGCTCTGACCAGGAGTCAAGCTTGCAACATTTGCGTATTGGGATGATACTCTAACCAACAGGGCTAACTGGCCAGGGAAGGCATTTCTTGATGCCATACAATTCCATAATATTAAAGAGGTTCATGATATTTTGTCAGTTACGCTAGAAAGCCAATGCTTTCACTATCTCTTACTTCATACCGTCCCTGAAATCTAAACATCATGTAAAAGCAAAACTTATGCTCAGTGAACTATTAATCATGCTGAATGAGCTATTGTTATCTCTCCTCAATATGTAATTTCAGTATGATGCAAGTAAATAATTATGCAATAAAAGGCAAATGATATTTTTATCAATAGTTTATGTATATATCTCACCTCATTTTTAAGGGAAGACAATAAAGCAATCATCCTAAAAATAGAAGTAAAATGATTTTAAAGTAAATGCTTTTAAAAAATAAACTTTAAGTTTTCTCTAATCTAATTTTACTAGTTCAGTAAGTTAAGCTTACTAGTTTTGGTTGAAGTAACTTTTTTTCTTGGTTTATAATAATGGATAATGTGTAGAAATAGTGTAAAATATTTGTCCATCGTCTTTTAGCCAGCATTTTTCAGTGTGAATGCATTTTCTTTTAAGTTTTCTGGAATTCAGTTTTCAGATGGATTTATCAGGAATCAAAGAAGCCAGGGTGATGTTAATTAAAGGCTAATTATAAGACAATTTTAAAAAGGGAACATGTCTCTGTTGATGTATATAATTTGGCCTTCACTGGAATATATTCAAGCACATTTTCTCGTTCAGCTAACTGATTTGATTCCATCCATATGACCAATTAATTCATCCTTTATCTACTGTCCAATTATAACTGTGTAATTTTTTCACCCTTTAACAGTAAAGGTAATCATAAACATAAAAGAGCCAGGAATCTGTGCAAACAGACAGTGAAAAACAATCAGTGAGAATAGTTATGTTCATCTTTTTTAAAGTTTGTATGTATTGATTATTTTAGACAGCAGGGGAAAGAGAAAGAGTCAGGGAAACATCAATGTGAAGTTGTCTCTGGTGTGCCCCCTGCTGGGGACCTGGCCTGCAACCAGGTATGTGCCCTGACTGAGAATTGAACCAGTGACTCTTTGGTTCACAGGCTGGCACCCAATCCTCTGAGCCACACCAGCCAGGGCTAAGCATAGTTCATCTTTTACGCAGTTTTTTCACTTTTCTCCTTGTTCAGATGGTTGCATTGTTAAATAGAGACAGCCTAGGATGATATGATTATGTGAATATGTGGGAGAAGTGAACAAATATTCGGCTCCAAAGACACTGCTGCCCTTCTTCACCTGTTTTGGAATACCAGAGCACATTTTGACCTTCGTACAATGTGTCATGTTAGTACAATGGCAACAGAAGTACTATCCAAGCTTAACATGCCAAGATACAACTACTCTAGGCAACATAATTTTCAAAGTTACTCTTTTAAAATGTAATGTAAAAAGCACATTCATCATATTGGGAAGACTAGTTATTATATCAAGAAAACAACATCTCTATTTTATTTGTCTAATATGCTTTGTCAAGATAGGTTTATCGATTATTGCATGAAAATTCACTGAGCTCCTTTGGGAAATACAAAAGGAATTTTAACCTGAAAGTCTGATATATTTGTTTTAGATTTGTTTTAAAGCAGTTCTTCTTCCCCCGGGGTTGATTTTTCCCTCCAGGGGACATTTTGCCATGTCTGGAAATATTTTCCGTTTCCACAACTCAGAAGGTATTTCTGGCATTTAATGTGCAGCAGACAGAGATGCTGATGAACATCCTATAGTACACAGAACAGTCTTCTCACAGTTGTTCAGCTCAAGAGCCTGAGAAGCCCCATTTAAGGGAGTCAAAAGTGAAGATGCTATCTACCCTTTCAGAAGGAACAGTTATGTATAAAATGTTAAAATATTGTCTCCCCTTAAAAATCATGTTGTCCATGTACTCAGATGTCCACATAATTTCTAAATCACAACTGCTTCTCTGTCAAATCACTGTGGATCTGTGCTAAGAAAACAGGGGATTATGTGACTTTTTGCTATGTGACCAAGTTACGATTTAGTGGCAAGGTTGAAAAATTCTGAAATATTGTTCTCAGCAGAAGCAAAGAAAGTTTACTTGAAAAAGAACCATCATTTATGATTAGATAAGGAGGAATGGGTATAATGTAAATGGGAAAAGGAAAAAAGTAGATAAAACAATTCACTTGACAGGTATATCCTTAACATTTTGAAATAGATGAAAATGATGACAAGTATGATCATCTACAATGCCCAGTCTAGAAATACAGCAAAGATAAAATAAGCTGATGGTACCATGATGCAACATCTTACGTCAATGTTCTAAGTAGCAACACTATTAGAATCTACTGGCTAATATAGATATGCTTTGGGATGTGGAGGGAACGAAAATGTCAGTTAATTCTGTCAGTATTCTAACCACACCTGAGTGGAGCACTGCTGTAAATGGTGCCCAAGGATGCACTTGGTCTGTTTGGGGTGCTCTAACCTTGAAGGACTGAATAAGACAATGAAGCAAGTGTCCATTTGTATAATTGGCATTTTTTAAGGATTAATATTATTATGGGTTTTCCTCTCCTTAATAGTAGAAGGAAAACGTACATTAATGCTTTTAGCTTTCAAAAAATCACAACTCTTTTTTCTAAATCAAAAAATAGACGATCACTGGTCAAGTTGATCCAATTAGCAGAACGTTTTAAATTTACAAGTTTGCCTTGCTAAATAACACTACCACATGGAATCAAAAACACTTAGGCATTCAACCTTCTGGTTGGATCCTCATAAAGCGAATTCATCATAAATTAACTCTACTTCTGATAGGAGTCAGGACCCAATTCACGGGTGCGTGACCTGTGTAGTCACATGGATTCTGAGCTTCATTTAGTACTCTGCTGTCACTTGCTCACAATTACGCACGATTTTAAATGAGGGACTCTGCGTTTTCACTTTCTACCAGGCTCTGCACATTTATGTAGCCAGCTCTGAGTAGCATCCTTGGGAAAAGGAGTCAGGGAAGAGCTGGCTCTGCTCTCTTGGGGCAGACGCGAGCAGAGAAGCCTCCAGAAGCAGAGGTTTGCATCCTGGTGGCAGAGATCGGCTGCTGTAGTCTGTGTAACATTTATCCCATTAAAACATTTAGGCTTCTTAACCTCAGCACTATTGACAGTTTAGGTCAGAAGATTTCCTGTTGAGGAAGCTGCCCTGAGCCTTGTAGGGTTTTTAGAAACATCCCTGGCCGTCTGAGACTTGACACAATTAACAACAGCCTTCCCTCCACCTCCCAATGTGTGACAACCAAGAAAATATTAGTATCTCCAGACACTGCCAAACGTCGCTTGGGGACCAAAATCTCTGCCTATTGTGAAGCTCCATTTTGTAACTTATTATCCCAACCAAACAAACATTAAAGTTGAAAGGGAAGCTATTAATAATTACACGGGGAAAACAGATTCAAACAAATACTGTGCTGGCCAATGGTGAAAATTGATCACATTACCTGTGAGTTACACACAGCCAGAGGGTTGGAGAAAGCCTCTCTCCGTGGGGCAGAGTGCCAAAACGTACTCAGGTTGAAGGCGTAATATACAACTGGTCTTTCATCCCGCACATTTAGTAAGTGAGGTTATTTTACATTTCAATGAGCTAAAGTGTTTAATTTAATTGGAGTGAGTTAGAGACTTAAAGAGAATAATAAGGAGTTATCTTCAGATTCTTGGCACTAGTTTGCAGAAGCCATGCTAATACAATGGGATCTGAGGTTCTCACAAGGCACACACAGAATTCACTTAATTCCCTTGTTCCCCACGCAAAGGGAACCTGTGTTTTCTTCCATGACACATCTGCCTGGAATTATGTTAGACTGCTTGGAAAGCTAGTAGCAACTTTGGACATAGTGTATGTTTGTAAATCTTTTAACCCTACCCATTGGCAAATATATATGCTGTTGCTTTTTCCTAAAGACCCTAATTTATAGGGCTTAATCATTACCTTTTCTGCCACTCATCCCTTTGAGGGTTAGATTGCATTGTCAGCAAATATGTCTCAGGAAAATGTTACAGATTTCCAAAATGTCCAATGTAGAGAGAGTATTTAGTTTTTGATATAGTAGACATCTACATAAACTGAGAACAATGATAAAGTGGTAAAAATGTTACAAAGAACACGATACTAGACATCAGTTTACATTTCTGCATGTCTTTTCTGCCTCAACAATGTAAAGCATGAAAGAAATTATTTCCCACCCAAATAATTCTTTATTTTGGTCAGTAAAGAACAACTTCAGGTGTTTCACTACAAGAAAAAACTAGTGTGTCATTGTTCTCTTGATAATATTATCTTATGATATTTTTGGCAATGAAAGGTTTTGGTTAAAGGAATATTACAATTTTTATTACAAATATAATACTTTTTGTGTTTTTACCATTGCAATAAAATTACTGTTCATCTACTATAATTTTAACTTATTTTTATATTGCATAATAGAATAGTGTATACCAAAAAATATAGCATTCTAATTACTAGTTTACGAGTTTTTCAAAGCAATAGGGTTTTTACACTTTAAATAATTAATTAAATTCAATCTCGGAAATATTAGTTTTTATTCTGTTGTACTTTAACTATAAATAATAATTATCAAATGGCCTAAAAATGTAGGCTCTGTTTGATTTCCTTGTGCAGCCTTGATTCTTTGAACAGAAGAGATTACAGGAAATAGTCTGCAAGAGCCTGAGTCAGTCCTTGGACTTGAAAAAAATGTATTTTAATCATGAGCCCAGTTGACTGGTTTCAAGTACAGTGAACAGTCATGAAACTCAAGGGGCCTTTTCTATCACCCAGCAGCCCCATTCTATTTGTTTCAGTGCATTCATAGTGACAATTTCATGACCTGCCCAAGTTCTACTTCAATATTTCGAACTTACCTCTACCCATGTCAAATACCCTACATTCCCTTCTTTTCAGGTTTAGTTGTTATTGCTATAACAACCCTCACCCTGGAACTTAACTTTATATGGGTGATGTCACAGTTCCTTTTCAAAAATGTGTGCTTCCATTAGTTAGATTTTACTTGTCCTGCTATTTGTACTATGTTTGGAAACGTGGACATTAGAAGGGGCCAGGTAGACTTCAGGATTTGCAAATCAATGGCTCCTTCTCTATTTCTGCCCTGCATCATGGACGCTATATGTCTTGATCCCTCACTCAACTCCTGCTTGTTCTCACTCTCTCCACCTTACCTCGGGTAAAGATGGCTTCCTGAGTTACCCATGACTTCACCGGCTACTGACTCCATGATGCAGACCATGCCTATCTTTAAGGACGGATAAATTTGTTGGTGTATTTTGGGGTTTTCCACCTCCAGGCTACATGATTATTTTAGGAAACTTCTCTCTTAATGTCCCTACTATGAATGCTCTTGGCCCTGTTCACAGCAGTTCCCACTTAGGGTGAGGTACTTTCCTCATGGAAAATACTGTATTTTCCAATGCATAATGCACACCCACACTTTTGTGTGCATTATACATGGGATTATTAGATCCATTATTATATCCATGGTATGTACTCATTATATCCATTTATAATGTGCATCCTTACTTTCCTCTTTAAAATGTGGGCAAAAAAATGTGCATTGTACACAGCAAAATATGTGTATGTGTTTGCTATTTTTTTCTGAGATGTGCCACTGCTAAGGCCTCTGACCCCCCTATCTGTCCTCGCTGCTCTGGTCACAACTTCTGAATGTCTTCCCACAGGGCTCTGCTACTCTGAGCTGATGTGTCATGACTTACAAGTAATGTTAATTATAATGATGTCCCCTGCCTTCTAGTTATGCTGAAAATGCAACTCAGTTCATAAAGCCTTGGTTTTCTGTTGCTTAAAATTATTCTGTGTGGTTTAAAGGAGGAAAACCAGAAAGCATTAGAAACAAATTGCCTCTATATCCACACATCAGAAGTCCCTTCATTGACTTTTTTGGAGCCAATTACATAATTCAATTTTATTAGCAATAAATGTAAAGAACATGTTCATTATAAGAGTGAAGGTAATTTTTCTCTTTTCTCTCTCTCTTTGTCTCTCTTCCACCACCCTCCTTTTTTTGAAGGATCACATGTATATTTTAATGAATAATGAAATGAAAAGCATATAATTAATGAGATAATAAATATTGAATATTTGGATATATCAACAAAAATATAGTAAGTTAAAAATGCGTTAGATTTAAATGTCATTGGAGTAATTTATTAAACCAGAAGAATCTAAACATTTATATTTTAGCTTTGGGAAAAATAATATTTTGTAATTTTCTCTGTTTAGTAAGCATTATAAAATTATTTTTATTGTGTGTTCTCTTTGAAATGTTTTTAGTTTGGTTTAACATAAAATGTCATTTAAATTAAATTCTCAAACATATATTTTCAAGTCAATATAAAAAACACTGAGTTAGATGCACTAAATATTGAATACAAATAAACTTTGCCAACCCTCTAAATGAGTTACCAACATAAGAACATATATAATATGTAGTATGTGGGAAATACTATCTGGATAATTTTCTCATGTATATTTTGTCTGCTACACAGAAACATACTCTACATAATCTGAATTATATAGAACAATTGCATTGTTAGAATTCCTATTAAACTCTTGAATCTGAAAAATTATCTTTCATTTCCTATTAAAAAAAGTTCAGGTTTGTCATGCTAGGAATCACTTCGGTCCAATTTATTGTAGATTTTAATTGCTTTATATTTTTAAAATCAATTGCTAGCATATGTTCTGTTTTGAGAAAATACAGAACAAGGTATGCACTTAATAAATATTGCAGATTCTTAGTCTATTACTTCAAATCTTCAGGCCAGCTGTGGTTTCAGAACTCCGATTTTTTCCATATTTTAGATAGATAGATACAGGTGTGTTTCATGTAATATTTCAGTAGGATCTTGGCATTACACAGTAATATTCTGAAATAAAATTGCTGAAATGAATATACATTAATTGGGGTTAAAACAGTAACAACAACAACAACAACTCTAAATTCAAGAGCTTAGCCTCAGAATAATCACGAGGTTAACCTCTTGTACAGCCTCATGATTATTCTGACCATATTTGGGCATTCAAATAAACTATAAAAAATCTGATCACAAAGCTTTATTTTCAGAGTGGCAGATAAAAATGTAGGCCTGAGGTGTAAGACATTTTCTGCCGTGTACAAATAGTTCAAAACACATTTTTGCACAAGAATAGGGAGTTCTTTAAAAAATTTTAGTGCCACCCACATGTCAGGAGAAGGTACATTGTTTTAAAGATATGATGAAAATTTCTGTAATTCAATATACATATTACCTCAATTCCATATATGAGATTTGGACTGGCTAGGTCTGTCTTTGATTTAAGAATTAGTTTTTATTGCCTTCTCAAGTCTTCTAAGCAATCAGAATTATGTACCCACTAGGTATAAAATGGTATTATAGCCCTTGGAATTAGGTTTATTTTTTCTTTTAGAGGGGGGATATATGGCTAATAGAAATAAAACAATTTATTCCACTACGAAGCAATATATATCTAAAGTATGAAATGAATGGTAAGGATGATGAATTCTAGAAGAATTTAGAGATTGGAAATGAGAGCGACACCAGTTCTTTTGGACGCCTCATAAGTCTGCTCTACCCTCATCCAAGAAAGATTTGAGTCTGAGGGAGGGAAGGATTTGGATGTCAATAGATCTCAAATATCTGCAGTAAAAGTCATATGAGGTATTTGTTTTTACTGAGGATTGTATAAGTTGTGTATGTGGGTGAATGGGTTTGTACCCACATATGTAAGAGGAAGAAGGAAGGAAGGAAGGGAAAGAAAAGAAATAATCTTTTTACATCACCTACAAGATTTGGGAAATAATGCTGTGTCAAGGGATTGTGGCATACATTATGGAAAAAAGTGAGTATTTTCTTTTCTCCATTTATTTATTCATCAATACATATAATTTATTATTGTGCACCACATATAGTTCTAGGAACACAATAAATGGTGGGAAAATATGCTTACATTTTTTGGAATGTCCCACATACCTTTTAGATTGAACTGCTGTGTAGCAGCAAATAGAATTTGAGTAGTATACCCAAAAAAAGTGAAATTAAGTTCAATTTATGGCAGGAGGGATATTCAATACAAGACAGTTATTTGTGATTTTTATGTTTTCCAATTTTCTCATAAGACATAAGTCCAAAAAATCTATGTCCATTAATATTACAATTTCTAATTATCCATTCTTTTTTTGCCAGAAAAAGAATAAGCTTTTTCTTGTGGAATCTACATGCCAGTTAGCAAGTTAGGAGTTTACACTTGAAAACAGCATCTGTTCATTTTTATATTATTATAGATCAATTTTCCTTGGTTGCAGACATTCAGGTAGATTTCTCTCATAAGTATTTTCAATGTGATATGTTACACATTGTGATCATATATAATGTGTGCCATTTATTACATGCATTCTGATTTAAAAAGTAAAGTTCATTTAAAAAGCTTTTCATAAAATTAAAATACTGCCTACACAATATCCTTCAAAAATATGTATATATCATATTTTATAATTTTCTATATTTTGAGCTAAAAATTAACAACATATTTAAGAATGTGTACAGAGGGGCAATGGTGTGACTGCATCGCTCATGAACCTGTGGTTTTCAACAAATTATCTGCAGAATTCCGAGGTCCCCTCAATATTCCTTCAGAACTTGAGTTGAGGAGTGGTTTCTATTAGTTGGGCTTACTTACTTAAAGAAAACTTCTAAAAATTGTCCATATAATAAGGTATAATCTTCTATAAAACTAATATATGAATCATTTAAATACAACTTATTTCTATTTCTATGAACTATTTAGAATTGGGACAATATACTCAAATACCCAAATACTTAACATTTTTCTACAAATATTCAGTACAATAGTAGTGATTTTCCAATTCCGCTGGTCCAGTAATCCTTTCAAGGTGCCATGAGGGGAACACTGGAATTCCTATTGAAATGAACTGGCTAATGTTATAATCTTCATTTTCAGCTCTCAATTTGCTCTGTTTCAATATTATAAGCATACACACAAGTACATATATGCATTTATGTACATAAACATACAAATATTTCACATTTTGCATAAAAATACATATGAAAATGATCACACCAGTAAAGCTTTGACTATATGTTACAATGCAATTTCAAATTAATAAGTACTATGTACTATATGAATATTTTAAGTAATTTTTAACCAATCCAGAATCATTGGAGTTTTACTTGGTTTTCTAGTCTCTGCTATAGTAAAAGCTGTTGTGAATCTGAAGGGTGAGTCCATCACTACATTCATTGTTATAACCTTGAAATGAATTGGTGAACATTTACATATAATGCTAAATAAATTTCCTATAATAGTGTTCAAAAACCATAATTATGAATACACTTTTAAAAATAAGATGTATAGCACCAAGCGAGAACTCTGATGTAAAAGATGGACTGGAGGTGACAATGATGCGTCAATGGAGACTCATCAGCTGCCACAATTATACCCCTCTGGTGTTTGGAGGAGGCTATGCATGTGTGGGGTAGGGGGTACATGGGAATTTCTGTCCCTTCCATTTAATTTTGCTGTGATTCTAAAAGTGCCTTAAAAAAAAAACTATTGAAAAAATAGCAACAGTGAAAATATTACCAGTACAAAATTAGGTGTGTCACCAAAGTTGTGTCAAAAGGAGAGCAATTATTCTTTAGTATCTTACCATTAAAAAAAGAAATACTGAAGGCATTTATCTCAAACAAGTAAAACAAACAATAAAATCAGTGAAGAAGGAGTAGCTAGCATGCAATTTTAAAAATCTATAATTTAATGCAGAAAAATGGAAAACAAGGGTATCTATAAGTTCTTGATCTTATCTCAGTTTCAGACCTTATTTCACTGTTTTCAATAGCTTATTGCATTGAATCATTACAACAGTCTTACGAGGCTGACACATGTCCATTTTACATTAGACACTAAGACTTAAACATAGGAAGGAAGCAGCAAGGTCAAACATTATGTAAATAGTGGATGAAAATTTAAACAGATCTACTTGAACACATACTCTTAAAAATAAGTCATAATGTCTATAGTATACAAATTTAATGCAGATTTTTAAAAGAGATCAATGAAATAGAAAAGCTTTAAACAGATGGATGAAATAAGGATATAAAATTTCTATGCAAAAGAAAATCTCCAAAATATAGAAATGCAAATTTGACATATGAAAAAAATGAATAATCTCACCATTTTTAAAAAAGTTTTTTTCTCATTACACATATAAAATATAAAGGCACGTATAATAAAACCAACCTAATTAGAAAACAAGTAGAGCCCTGGCCAAGTAGCTCAGCTGGTTAGAGCACCAGCCCGACACACTGGGGTCGCGGGTTCAATCTCTATCTAGTCAGGGCGCATACAGGAGTCAACCAATGAGTGTATGACTAGGTGGAACAGCAAATTGACGTTCTTTTCTCTCTCTCTTATTTTTCTTTCTCTCTCTGAAGTCAATCAATAAAGAAACAATTAGAAATCATCTAGTGAATAAATGTGGATTATTGCACCCATCAGTTTGAGAGTACATATTCTTCTCAGCACAATTATAATACTTATCATTTTTAAAAGTCGTGTTTGAGGTCTTATTTTAATAGTTTTAAAAAAGACAATTTGAAAAAAATCAAAAATACACAAAGTGCATACACATTAAAAAAATAAGTCAATGGTGAGATATAGCACATTCTTATTAAGAACTATAAAAACCAAACTATAACAGAAGTCATACATGGTTCATCATAGTATTGATAAAATAATTTTTAAATTTATATGGAACAAAAACAAGAGCTAGAGGCCATGAATACACCAAGCACTTTTGAAAGGGCAGAAATAAAATCATTGGCTTACTTTAAAATATTTTGTCTTATGGTAGAAAAAGGGATCCAATTTATTAGAGACACATTAGGAAGTCATATATGTAATTTATGAATTTTCTAGTTGACACAGAAACCTAGAAACTATATAAGAAAAATAACAGATATTTCACTATAAGACATTTAAAAATTATGTAAGACAAAAGATATGACAAATCAATGCAAAAGTAAATAAAAGAAATTTAAAACTTAGCAAATACAAGGTTAATAACTTCTATATAAATGCATGTGTACATTGATAATATTGGATATCTAAAAATTTGATGAAAAACTTTGTTGTAAATTATAAAAATGAATGTGGTCCTTCATGAAATAGATAATTTAGCATAACATATGTTACTATATAAACTCATGGTATAAATAAAAAATTAACAAGCAATTCATTGAAAAAAGAAAGACATTTGTCCCCAAATCCTCACAAATCCTAAGGCCCAGCAGGTAGTAGTAACTGAAGATTCATATTTTAGGAAACAAAAATTTCTATGCTCTTTAAAAGTGTTTCTGAAAAGGAAAATAAAGTTTTTCTTTTTATTTTTTTCTGAAGCTTGAATAATATAAGCCCCAACTCTTCAAAGATGTTGCAAAAAAGGAAAACAATCAACCAAACTAACTTAATGATATACGCATAAAAATATATTGTGTTAGCAAACATGAACCAGAAACATTAAAAGAATAATAAAACATAGCAAGGAACTGTGTTTGGTACCTCAGAAAAGCAAAATCATTTGATAATTGGTGAATAATAAGTCTTATTCTATGTTTATGTTGTTAGATATTATACACATAAATCATACTAATATTTGAATAGATACTAAATGTATAGAGAATTTTTTCATAGGAAATAAAATTACTAATAAAATATGAAAAGATGAAGTATTATGTAATAAAATTAAGTTATTATAAAATACACTAGTGTGTGAGCAGACAGGTAAATGTAAAACAATGGGGTAGCCAGAAAGGTACCTGAACACCTATAAAAACGCAATACATAGTAGAGGTTAGGAAGGAGATCCTTTGATGAATTAATGAAAATTGTCTGGGGAAAAGGAAAACAACCTGAATCTGTACATTCCAGAATGAAAACAACATTATAGGTAGAAAATAGATTCATAAAAGTGACAGGAGAAATCATGTGATAGTCGTTGTAAAAATCACATAGTGAATACGACCTTCCTAAATGACTAAATTGAACAAAACTGATAAAAACATGTTTACCCACATGCAAATAAAATACTTTGACCTCAGAAAAATAAAAATCTTCTAGATGAGGAAATAAACCACCATGGGAAAGACAGTTTATTAACTGCGGATAAAATACAACACGTAACAGATAAACATATAATTATAAAAAGTTTCTTTCCATTACAAAGAAAACAACAATCCACAGAGAAAAAGGCAAAGGGCTAACTAAAATGTTCACAGAAAAGTAGATACGAGTAGCTCTGAAGCATGAGAAAAAAAATGTTCAACCTTCTGATAGCAAATAAACAAATGAAAACAAAATGACTCGAGATGTGACTTTCCACCTTTTGGATGAGCGAATTTGCCCACGCTGGGTAACATTAAGGCAGAAATGTGAAGTAAGAAGCACTCTCATGTACTGCTGGGGGGAATCGTAAAGTGCTGGAGTGCATGTCAATTATCTTTCCAAATAAAAAACACTCACTCCTTTTTACACCCACGAAGTCCCGCTGTGGGGTGTTTAGTTCTGGAACACTTACACATTTTGAAATGACACAAAGGAAGATCAACAAAAGTCGAGACAAAGTACTAGGGATTGGAGCATAGGCTGCATATAGAGCCAGAAATGACAGTGAGAAATAAAGAGAAAATTTAAAGAAATAAGCCCTCAAACATTGATAAAGGAAATGGGAAGGTGATGACTACTTCGTACAATACCCTCTTCTTACATAACGATGCAATTATCTAGGTCATTAGCTAGTTTTCCTTGCATGCACATAAACTATCTCTTGTCTAGTAGTTAATGTTGGAAAGGCAGCCACTAGAATCTGAGGTGAGACATTCAAATCAGTCTTTGGGGAGGTGGGAGGAGTTGTCATGATATATATTTTTGCAACTTTTGAATTTTAATGTTACCCAATTAAAATCAGGAAAAAGCTGTCACAAGATTTTTATCTATTATTGCTTCCTTTTTTCTAGATTGTTAATGAAATGTGGTACAGGTGATTTCCACTTCAATGAAATGAAAGATTATTGTTTGGTGATATGTTATGCACTCAACCTCGACAAGAGTAAGTTCCTAACATTTCATTTGTTTTGTTCTGAGAAATTAATGCTTGACTTGGAGAACAGGAAAACACAGCAAAGCCACATGTCAGATTGACTTAAGAAGATCCAGAATCACCCTGAGAACTGTGAGGTCAAGGGTAGGCAATCTTACCTCCAGGTCTGAGTTGACTACCAACATGGAATGGGCAACCAAGCTCTCCTAGCAGTACCTCCATTCCTTGCTGCCTCCAGAGACCTTGAAACAGGAGGCAGGAAAGAGCAGAGGAGAGTTGAACCGCAGAGCTCAGGGATCCTTTATGCAGTGGGAGCTTGAGTTAAGTAGTCCGAGTCAGAGTTGGAGAAACACCCTGAAACTTTTGATCAACTGACAGACAATATCAGGTATGAAAGATATTCCTAAAGAATGCTTTTTTTCTTTTTGTTTCCCAGCTTTACTGAGATATCATGGTCATGTAAGCTTAAGGTGTAAGATGTGGTGAATTGATATATGTATAAATTGCACAATGAAAATTATGATAACTTTTTTTTTTTTTAGTGACCAACCATCTATTTAGCCCTCCTTTGAGCAAACATTTGGGTGTCCATAGATCTTCATGCCCTGGCTATTTCAAGGTAAAGAGTGACTTTAAATAATGTTAAAAGCCTTTTTAAATAATTTAATATTTCATTGCTTTTAAGAGTTGGTCCTTAAAATAAACCCCTTATAATTTTAGCTATAAGTTTTCTAAACTGATATATTTTAATACACAAATGAAAGAACTATTACCAAATCTTTCTTATGACTTTTCCTCCAATGGATGTATTTTTTGTACCCCTCCCCCCACACACATATATAATCTGTATTTCTGTGCTAAATAATTAGTTGTTTTATGAGATGTGTTTGAAGGCTAGGTTCTGTGCTTTCTATACCATGTGAATTAATATAAAAATAAACCAGTCTGGGATGTCATGTGTTAGAAGAATTATATTTATTATCCACCTAAGAAATATTTTATAAACATATGCATATGTAATCTCAGTATTTTATACACTAAGAAATGTTAATTACTGAAAGGCAGACAGCTGTGGAAATATTTTCTTCCTATTATAGAGGTCTCTAGACATCACTGATTTGTTTATAAATATAAAAAGGAATTCAAAATACTTATCAGATGAGTATCAACTGGATATAGTTTAAACTAAAAATGAAACAGAACAACATGCTACATAAAAACATTATTTCAAGGTCACACTTGAAGGAAACAGCTAACTTCCTTAAGATTTACTCTTTTGATTCATTTATAAATTGAGCTCTAAGCTTCTTAGCATATATGCTGTATTCTTTTCTCAGAAAACATTGGTTTGGTTTTAACACGTGGACTATTTTGCATTCAAATTTAAATGTATAAAGTCTTTTCTCAGGGCCTTATTTTCACCAGGATCATTCGGCAGAGTTAAAGTTATACCAGATATGCAATCAAGTTCTGTTTTGTTTTCAAAATATGAAGCTTTTGCACAAAAAGATGAAAGCAAGAGGAACTGGTGTGATACAAAGTCCAAATAATTTTGCCAGCTTTACAACGTGGCCTGTGTCTAACTCTTTAACTTCAATTTATGCATCTAAGAGTAGAGATGACAATGCTATCTATAGATATAAATATACACTCACATAGCAAATTATGATATACACATACATATGTATATGTGTATATCATATACAATGTTAAGTACCTAGTGTACTAACTAAAGATGGAAATTAAAAAAAGCTTATTAGAGAATTAAGAATTGTGTCAGAATGAGGAACACTAAGGAACATGTGAGCAATGCAAGGAATGATTGAGAATTAAATTGATTCCCCAAAGGACATTGTTAGGACAGTTGGATAACTTCAAAGGGATGTCTTAATAAAGGACTTATGGGACTACTTTGCACTATTCTTGCAATGTTTTATTAAGTGTGTAATGACATCAAAATAAAATGGAAAGTTCTCTACTAGTCCTACTACTAATATATAGTTACTCCTGGACTCTAGGAGAATATACAATTAAGTTAAAATTTTGATAACAATTGAGGACTAATCATGACTTATTTTTCAATACTTTATTATGCATATTTCTGTTCTAACAAAGTAAATGTTCTATTTCCTTGACTAGATTAACAGACATACTAATTTGAAAAAAATATTAGAATTTTGGGGACTAACCATACCACGGAAATTCCAAAAGAAAGTATATTAAATTCATATATTCCAAGGACTTTTTCATGCACTAGTCCTCTGCATCACAAGGCTGTCAGACTCTATGTCTATTATACATGAAAGATACTTGATTATTTTTCATTTAAAATGATTAAAGATTAAAGCTTCATTCACCCAAACAATCTATCATGACAATGTTCTTTTTAAAAGCATAGAGTATATTGTATGTATCACACGTGAAATAGTATGAGACAGATATTGATACAGGGTGTCATCACTCTAATTTTGATGTCAAGATAAGAAATTCAAATTTAAAATTCTTTTTATGATAAATGTAAATAACTTTTCCTCATCTTTAACAGTTTATTAGTTATCAACTTTAAGATAAATGTGAAATTATAAGTACTTGCTGTATTGTTTTTTATGGATTATCTCAGGTATGGAGACCTATAACAACCTAAGAAAGATTCAGTGAAATTTAAATGTGTGTGCTTATTGTATAATAAGCTTCACCCCATGAAATTTTACTCAGATCCCAATGAAATGTACTTTATTCACCATGTCAGAAGAAGAAATTACCACTAAGCAGTGTGAATCTTATATTCATTCGAATTTGTTATGGCTGAAAAGAAAAGGGAAAAGAAGATTCTCCATGCAGTTGCATTTTTTTCAACTTCAGTAAAACAAAATAAGATTATATTAGTTACATGAGAACACCTGAGTGCTGGTATACAAGTCTTGATTTCACCTGAACAAGCAAGCAAAATATAACCAAAGACATTGAAATAGAAAACAGGCTGAGAGTAACCAGAGGGGAGAGGGGAGGGAATTTCAGGGGAAAAGGGCAAGGGGTCACAGGAACAAGTATAAAGGACACATGGACAAAAACAAGGGCAGGGTGGAAATGGGAGGGAGATGGGGAGCAATGGGGGTGTGGACTGGGATGGGAGTAAAAAATAGAAAACTGTACTTGAAAAACAATTAAAATTTAAAAAAAAAGAAAAATAAGAATAGGTTGAAATTTATTTAGAAAATATCATTGTCTTGTACACTCTACCAAAAATTGTGAATGAAGCTTTATGCAGTAATTTATCTCAATAATCTGAATTATCTACTTCTTATTGAAGCCTAAGATTAACATCTGGCAAAGGAATCTCATAATCAAAATTCAACTTATCCCTTTGATTACTTTTATAAATATAGATTTGGGAAATGTAAAGTATTTATTTAGAGACTATATCAGCTATTGATAATGACAAATAGTGTACACGTTTCTAAAAACCTATATATAGTCACAGTAATGTGCTTCCATGATAAAGACAATGCTAGGATTTAATGGGACTATCTCAGTTTTCTCTGTGTGCATGGGAAGACTCCACTTCATCAGTTCCCTGTCAGCTAGATGGAGCCAAGTGGCAGGTTCTGGGCAATGGAACATGGGCAGAGAGGGTCTAGGGCACGCCTGCACCTAAAATATTACACATTCTTCCACTTTATCCCTTTGTGTTCAATAGCAAGAACCAGCATGGCCATAGAACCAATAAGTGGAATAAATCTCCTTCCCTGATTCACCCCTTAACAGAGAGTGGCACACGAAAATTATCTGACCAACATCCATACTGTACTGAAAAGCAGACTTAAATGATATTAATCCATTGATATTTTGGATTGTTTGTTAGCAGCTCATCTCTTTGACTAATACGGCTTTCTATTTGAATTATAAGGTTATTTGGAAACAAATATTACATAAGTGTGTGTGTGTACCTACAAATGCAGAAGTGGGTCAAGTTTTACAAATGCCATAGTAATTCCACAACATAGAGGAAATCGCTTTTTTACTTCCAAGTTTCTCAGTTCACTTTATGAGAAAGGTGTGCATTATAAGCAAACGCATCTCCACGCATGGTCACCATGTAACTGTGCTCCCTGGTTTTCATCAGCATGGCTCTGGGAGGGTAAGTGCAAGATGCTTCACCCTTGGGCCAAGATTGTTATCTTAATTCCAAATCAACAAAATGTTAAGTTTAATGGGCCACCTATTGTTTTTAGGTATTAATACTTGCAAAACTATATAGAGCTTAATATCTAGTGGCAGTTGGCTGGCCCCCTCACACACTAATCATTCAGAGTGCAACAGAACAGACACCTGAATTATAGAGGGCTTGGCAGTACATAGAGCGTTTTACATGAGTCATCTAATTAAATCCTCATAACGAAGTGAGGAACTAAGAATCCTGACCCTCCTCCCTAGTGTACAAGCTAGGAAACAAAGCCAGGAGGCCACTCCTCTGACACCGACCTACAGGGACAAGTTTTACTCCTGAAGGTAAAACACCTCTGTCCTTCTTTGGGCATCTTTTGTTGAAGAGCTAAATAAGCAAGAGTTTCCACCATGTCCTCTAGTTCAAACCCA
>PVKM010016044.1:0-27216 GCA_004027735.1 Carollia perspicillata | reverse complement strand
CCCCCTTATTTCTTGCTGCTTCTAGAATTCGCTCCTTCATTTTAATCTTAGCTAATGTAACTATGATGTGCCTTGGTGTGTTCCTCCTTGGATCCAACTTCTTTGGGACTCTCTGAACTTCCTGGACTTCCTGGAAGTCGATTTCCTTTGCCAGATTGGGGAAGTTCTCCTTTACTATTTGTTCAAATAAGTTTTCCACTTGTTGCTCTTCCTCTTCCTCTTCTGGTACTCCTATAATTTGGATGTTGGAACGTTTAAAGATGTCCTGGAGGTTCCTAAGCCTCTCCTCATTTTTTTTGAATTCTTGTTCCTTCGTTCTTTTCTGCTTGGTTGTTTGTTTCTTCCTTCTGGTCCACTCCATTGATTTGAGCCCCAGTTTTCTTCCCATCACTACTGGTTTCCTGTGCAT
This sequence comes from Carollia perspicillata, assembly GCA_004027735.1. Lineage (NCBI taxonomy): Eukaryota > Metazoa > Chordata > Mammalia > Chiroptera > Phyllostomidae > Carollia > Carollia perspicillata. The sequence goes on along the minus strand of PVKM010016044.1, from coordinate 26,807 downwards.
TTTCTATCATTTCACTTATGAACGCCTTCATTTTTTCATCTAATTTGCGACCAAAATCAACCAGTTCTGTGAGCATCCTGATTAGCAGTGCTTTGAACTGTGCATCTGATAGGTTGGCTATCACTTGCTTGCTTAAAAGTATTGGCTCTGGGGCTCTGAGCTTTTCCTGTGTTTGAGTCATTTTTGGTCAGGTGGCGCCTGTTACGTATGAGGGGCGGAGCCTTAGGTGAACACCAGGGCAGGGCAGCCTAGTCGCCAAGTTGTGATGCTGTCTGTGGGGGCGGGGTCAGAGAGGGGAACAATGGCGCCTGTTCTTGCTCTCTCAAGTTTGCGTCCCCTCTGATGCCTCCCACAAGCACCCTGGGCCCCCCTGGCTGGCGCTGGTTCCCAGGTGGGAGGGCCTATGCACACTACAGGACCTTGCGGGTCTCCTCAGCGACCTCTCCTGTGAGGCTGGGAGCCTCTCCTGGCACCTTTTCAATCAGTGTTTTTAGGCTTTATTTCCCGTCGCTGGGGCCCTGGGCTGTGCGGTCCGTCTCACTGCCTGCTCTTGCCTAGTTTATCTGCACGTGAATGTGTGTCCACGGTTAGCCAACTGCCCTGCGTGCCCTGCGTGCTCTGCTCGTCTCCTCCCTGAGTCTGGGGTCTGCAAGCTCCACACCACCGATGCTGCCCGGCGCTCCCGAGCCTGGCAGCCACCACGTTTTCCTGCCACTTTCCTGCCGACTCTGCCCCTCTTACTGGTCGGGTTGAATGGTTGTCGACTTCTGTAGTTCAGTTTTCTGTGTTCTGGTTGTGTTATTGTTTATAAATATTTGTTGTCCTTAATCTTGGTTGTGAGAGGAGGTACGGTGTTTCCACCTACGCCTCCATCTTGGCCGGAAGTCTCTCTTATTTTTTATTATGGAAGTATAGCCGACATATAATGCGAATTTCAGGTGTACAATGTAGTTATTAGTTAACATTTGTACATCTTATGTGTCACCATGATAAATCTAGTAATTATGTCACCAAAGTTATGCTACTACTGACTGTATTCCCTATGCTATACATTACACCTCCATGATTTATTTATTTTATAACTGGAAGTTTGTACCTCTTACTTCCCTTCACCTTGTTCACCCTGTGTCAAAACCCAGTCTACAGACACTGGGACTTCTGTGGCCAAAAGTCCTGTCAAACTGGCTTTGGTGGTGGTACCCAAGGCTCTCAGTTACCTCTGATCTGTGGTTTAGCACCAAATAAACTGCCTTCATGTGTCAACCAAATGCCAAGATATCTGGCAATGGCTTGTTTCCCATGCAAATAACAGGAATAATATTGAGATTTCAGAGTTTACAAGTAATTATAAATTCTAACTATTTTGCTGTGTTTTTCTGAATTGTAACATCTTGAGAAACCAATGAGATACAAGACTGTTCCAGCAAACAAAAGGACCTCTTTGGTACAAGGGTTGGGGATGCTCCAGATCAGCATATCTCTTAACTGTTGTGTACCGAACCATCCCAAATCTTATTTTCTCAATTTTGCGCGATTTGGGCAGGGCTTGGGGCAGGAGTGGCACATCTCACAGTGTGGTGTGACCGGCGTTCCTCGTGTGGCTGCATTCAGCTGGCAGCTCCACTGGGATTGAGTGTCCAGTGTGGCCTCCGTTAGCTGTCTGATGCTTCAGCTCTGGGGGCTGGGACAGCAGAAAACGCACTGGGTGCTTCTGTCAGTGTGGCCTCTGTAGGGAGGGATAGCTAGACAGACCTGTTCATGTGCTGGCTCAGAGCTCCAAGAAAGAAGAAACTGCTAGGCCTGGCACTGGCACAGTATCATCTGATCACCTTGTAACAGTCAGAGCAAGTAACGGGGCTAGTGTAGATCCAAGGGGAGGGGAAGTAGAGTGCACCTGTGATAGAAGTGGTAGCAAGAAACTATGCGCATCTTTATCACAGCAACGTAAAACAGCCCCCATTGCTTTGTTAGAATTTCGAGGGCAAACTTCCTGAACATTCTTAGATTTTTCCCCCCTTAACCAAAGTCTAGAATGTGGAGGAGCCATATGTGCAAAATGGTCTTTGTTCTCAGGTATAATCAGAGGAATCAGCGGAGAAACTGTCATTTTCCTATGCCGATATTTGAGAACTAACAGTGTGGAGATAGCTAGGTTTTCCCGGTCCTTTGACTGTCCTATCTTTGTATAATTTAGAAAGTCTTTGCCCTGCCTGGTGTGGCTCAGGGGATTGAGTGCCAACCTGCGAACCAAAGGGTCGCTGGTTCAATTCCCAGTCAGGGCACACGCCTGGGTTGTGGGCTAGGTCCCAGTGGGGGCCACGTGAGAGGCAACCACACATTGATGCTTCTCTCCCTCTCTTTCTCCCTCCCTTACCCTCTCTAAAAATAAATAAAATCTTACAAAAAAAAAAGAAATTCTTTCCATGGTGTGAATAGATAATTATTGTGATGGTTAATTTTGTGTCAACTTGACCACAGCATGGAGAGCCTAGACGTTTGCTTGGACATTATTCTGGGTGTGTCTGTGGGATTGTTTCTAGATCAGATTAACATTTGAATCTGGAGACTTATGTAAATCAGATTGCCCTTCCTAATGTGGGTGGGCCCCATCCAATCAGTTGAAGGCCCGAATAGAAAAAAAGACTCCCTTCATTTCTAAATGAGGGAGAAGCCCTCCCACCTGACTGTCTTTGAGCTGGGACATCACTTTTCTCCTGCTTTTGGACTCAGACTGAAACATGGACTCTCCCCATGTCTCCAGCCTACCAGTCTTTGGACTGGAACTAAACCATTGGCTCTTCTAGGTCTTCAGATGGCAGATTGGAAATTATGGGACTTGCAGGCTTCTATAATCATGTGAGCCAATTCTATATCTATCTGGAGGACCCTGACTAATGCAGTTATCCTGCCTCTAGTTATATTGTTCCAGTGATGGTGAGGTCGCCACTTATTGAAGCACATTTCTTTTAGAGACAATCCTTCTTTTTCGTTGGTAGGTCTTCCTGTAACCGCACTTAGGGTCCTGTCCTATATTCTAGAGCAATACACAAATAAATCTGGTCTCTTGCTATATGCTAGCTTCTCAGGTATTTATTGTAGGACAGCTATCTTGACTTACCTAGGTCTTCTACAAGTGAAATATCCTCACTACCCTTGTTTTTTTGTTTAAATTGTATCTTAAGCTGCTTTGCTGTCCTTACTACCATTTTCCGGATAGTCCTAATTTATTGATGTTCCCCAAAGTATGCTACCTATTTATGATCATTACTGCAGACATTAGGAAGGGCGGAATTACCTTATTTCATATTCTGTATGCGGTAGGTCTTGGAATGGGGGTATTTTTAAAGGGAGCACAGGCTTCCCAAAGGACACACGTGGCAATGGAAGGAATAAGAATGAATTGGGAAAAGATGACAAACTGAAGAGACATGTTCTTCGCGCCATCATCTGTGTGACGGTGGGACTGGCTCTTGTGTCTGCATAGACCTGCGCACCCCACAGGTACAGCACAGCCCAGGGGTGGGGCTGCGACTGGGAAGATCAACTTGATATGCCAGCTGGGACACTCTCCACATTCTTCAGCCTCTTAGTATTCCACTGAAGCTGATTAGGAAATGATACAAAACTTAGAGCGTGACAATGTTTATCCCTGTAACAGAGAACCGGAAATGCATGAATAATTGAACAGCATACTGTTTTTGATTCTTGGAACTTCTCAAACCTTTTTACTCCCTCTCTAAGCGTGAGTGAGTTACAGTGCTCTTCTTCTACGCACCTTGTCTCTCTATTTTAAGCACCACAAGGGCAAAGACTCAGTTTTTATGCCTTTTTTTTTTTTTTTTTTGCCCTTCTAAGTAGTATGCATAGTACCTTGCTTATAGAAGGTATTTGGCTGATTAAAAAGCAATAACAGTCCTGGCTGGTGTAACTCAGTGGATTGAGTGCGGCCCATGAACCAAAGGGTTGCTGGTTGGGTTCCCAGTCAGGGCACATGCCTGGGTTGACAGCCAGATCCCCATTGGGGCCATGTGAGAGGCAACCACACATTGATGTTTCTCTCCGTCTCTTTCTCCTTCCTTTCCTCTCTTTCTAAAAATAAATAAATAAATAATTTTAAAGCAATAACAACAAAACTGATAATCCACAAACTCAAGGTCCAGATTTTAAAGAATTGTTTTGAGTGGAGACTCGAAGACTCCAGGAAAGTGTTTCTTTCCTCCTCTTTGGGCCTCCCTGCTTCTAGGGAAATGTGCAGGCCCTAGACTAGGATATACCCAAGCACCCTGCCTGGCCAGTAATAGCTGACCTGGTTACCTTCATGCAAGGGACAGTTGGTCAAGGTGAAAGTAATAGGTCACGATGGGTGCAAGCAGGGCAGAAGAAAGGCTTTCTTTTGGTAAGAAAAATAACTCACCTGCCCCTCCAAAGAAGTTAGCAATGAAGTTTACTATATTTATTTACAATAACTTAGTTCAGGTAGCTCTTGAGAGAAATTTTTAACCTAACCACTCAACATTTTTAAGTTACTGCCCTGGTGGGTTGTGGCTCAGTGGGTTGGAGGCATCGTCCTGCAAACTGAAACGTCACCAGTTCGATTCCCAGTCCTAGGTTGCTGCCAGGTCCCTGGGGAGCAGGTCCTTAGGGGGCGCCTACAAGAGGTAACCACACATTAATGTTTCTGTCCCTCTCTTCCTCTTTCCCTTCCCCCTCTCTAAAAATAAGTAAGATCTTTTAAAAAAACTTTTAAAAGTTACCATTGTTATCTTTCGTTACCCAGTCAGTATATTGCCAAGGTTCTACCGTTTCTCCTAAAATGCCCCTCATAGTTTTTTCCCTCATTCTCCACACTCATCTAGGTCTCACCTGGGAAACCATTAGCCTCCCAATGCACTCTAGTCCACCCTCCACGTGTCTCGGGGTTAGCATTCTAAAGCCAAATTCTGACAGTCGTTACCTTTCTTAAAAACTTGCCTTCATTACTCATTTTCTGGACTTTTGAAGCTTTAACATTCCTATGATCCAAACACCTCATACTACTTTGTTTTATTCTTCTTGTCCCCACTTCTTGAGTGCCTTTGCCATCTCTGCCTGCTAAAATCTATCCGTTCTGACAAAGTCCAGCTCGAAAGTTCCCATTCTAGTGAGCCTTCCTTTATCTCCCCCATTTCAAATGAATCTCTCCTTTGTGCTCTGTTTTTGTCTTTAGATTCTGCCTCTTAAATTTGTTTCTGTGTGTATCCCCTTCCTTGGTTTGAACTTGAAGGAGTGGCTCATACTATATTATTCTGTGTTCCCTGCAGTGCCTGGCACAAACATTTTATTTTCATATATCAAATATAGTTTATCTCCTAGCTAGTTGAAAGAAGGGAAGAAATCAGAAACTGGCAGACAGAAATGGATGGGGGTGGGAAACGGAAATGGGATCAGAGCAACTGAGGGAGAGAACTTGGTGCTATATTAGGAAGGTACCCGGCTTCTGATAAAAATCAGCTGATGAAAGTCGTCATTTGTCAATCGTCTCATTCACCGATGGTTTATAAATTACACTGTGATCTGGAATAATGGCTGCTGAAAGTCACCCAGAAGGGGAAAGTATTCTTCAAGGACATGAGGTGAGCTGCTACGTAACCCAAGTGAATCCTAGTAAAAAATTCAACAATAAATAAGCACCTTATTTGTTATAGGCACTGGAGAAGAAATGGGGCATGAAACCAGCACCTCTGCCCACGCAGAGCACTCATTCTGGTGCATCTGTTGAAATTAAGCAGCTCCTGGAGTTGCGTTTGAGCTGGTCCTACTGGTCTGCAGATGGGACTTCTAGGAGGGCTATGAGGGCTCCAGCCCTGACTTGACCTGACCTGACCTGGGCAATTTTTGCCTGCCGAAGTTCTTGAATTCTCCATTAACAGTGGCTATCTGACTGTGAAGTAGTCTCATCGGGAGAAGGTCCTGGGAATCTGAGAAAAAGAATCCCAAGACTGGGAGAAAGAGCTAGGTATCTGAATAAGAAATTGGAAGTGAGGAGGGCCTGATAAACGGCAGGCAAACCTTTGATGATTCAGAAGAATCATCCTCACAGCCATGACTCTGAGACTCTACCCGCAACTGGGTGATGTAAGTGTCAGGACAGGAGAGTTCCCATTTGGCACTCCAGGACCAGAACATTTGTGTTGGAATCTCAGAACCTCTGTCTGTCTCTGATTCCCTTCCATGGTGTTGGAAGACACTAGGCAATAGCCACCTTGAAGCCCTGCTGAACCAAGCCACTCACCTGGTTTCCCATCATGCCAGTCCAATACTGGTGGTCTGTGCTTTTGGGTGCAATATTTTTCTTTCACTCCATATTCACTGAAATTTACATGGACTTCTTTTTGAAGCAGTAAGTTCTTGACCAAGAAATGAAAATAAAGTGAATTGATCGTAGCATTTTACCATATTGCAAAGGGCCATTAGCCTTTAAGAAATTTATCTTTCATTAATTTCCTATTTGATTTCCTTTCCTGACTGTTTCAAACTTTCCCCACTCTTTCTGCCAAATGTAAATAGAGTGGACATGGGTAAATTTAGTCGAAAGAGCACAGGCTTTATTTAAGGCTAATTGGTATCCCAGACCCAATCACAAATCCTAGCTCTGAAAGTCATAAGTGCTATGGTTGTAGCCAAGATATTTAACTGCTCTGAGACTTAGTTTCTTCAAACTGAAATAATATATGACAGATGTTAATTAGAATTACTGCGATGATCATTTTGCAATATATACAAATATAGAATTATAATGTTGTACACCTAAAACATATCAATTATACCTCCATAAAAACTGACAGAAAATTTGGATACTACCTGCTTTATAAGGATTGTTATGAGGCTTCAAGGAAAAAATTTATGTACATTAGTAGATAGGAGGAGCGATCATTGTTATCTAAGGCAGGAAGGAACAGAACATAAAAATATAGGACTAAATGCATTAAACTAGAGGTTGAATCAAAAAGTTTATTTGTAAGCTTTTAGGTTAGTTGCAGTGAGGGACACAAAAAAATATTACTTTCATTTTTAATGAAAATACAATCTAATATAAATTAAAGTAATTGATTATGACAATGTCAAGTCAGCTAATAAGAGCACTTTACCATTCATAGTATTTCTGTTTACAAAGCCCTGTAAGTCAGTTAAGATTACTTTAGGGCGACGGATACCCTAACATCTTCCCGTGCTGCATAGTAGCTGCAATTATGTCTGTTTTATAGAAGAAACAGGTTTAGAAATGTCAGATGCAAGGGTAAAGAATTTAATCCAGGTTATTTAATTTTATTTAAGACTCATTGGTACCCCAGTAACAGAGAGGTGAACTCTTTTCAAAGAGTTGAATAGGCATGATAGGAATTCTTGCTCAAATTCTTAAATGGAGCCTGTTATCAGGAGTCATTCCACTCCCTTTACTGTGGGCGTTGGACCTTACCTCTTCTCCCCTTTCCAGTTCTCACTTTTTCCTTCCCTGTCTTGACCTGATGATCCTCTTTCTCTTCTGCCCAAGGCTGGATCACACCTTCTGTTTCATTTTAAAGCGTTCTGCATATCACAGGATCATTTATTCAACGAGAATTTATTGAGCACCGACCATAACACATACCAAGCAATGGTGCTATTATTATTTTGCTTCTCCTGGGAATCTTGGCTTTTGAGTGAACGCCACAATTCCCACTTCTTAGCACACGTTTGAGTCTCAGCCACCTACTACAGTGCAGCCCTGAGCCACCCAGGGGCACCTGTTCACGACCCAAATCAACCCGAGATCCAACTCGAAATTTCCAGAAGAGGAATAAAGAAGAAATGGCATTTTCAGGGTGTTTTCTAGAACCAACTTCCCCCACCCAGTACAAACACAGAGAAAGAGCTGTAGCTGAGGCCTTGTCAACATTCAGAGAAGGCGTGCTACGTCTGCTTTCGCAATGAGGCACTCCGTTTTTGTTCATCTTGGAGGTCAACATTGTTTAAAAAAAGACAGTGGGCACAAACACAGCAGGTTGTTAGGACAAACGGGTCTGAAAACTTCAGCCAATCAGCATGCGCGAGTGCCTCCTCTGAACCAATAGGAAGGGCGCGCCGTACGTAGGGCCGCCCAATAGGGGCGCGAGAGGCGCGGTATTTGAATCCTGAAACGAGACAACAGCCGAACATTTCCAGCAGTGCGGGCTCGGACCGCTTACCTAACGGCACCGCGGACCTCCGTGCCCTCCCTCTGCAGTCCGCGTCTCTCCTTGGGCTGGGCTGGCTCTGTTGCCTGCCCCGTCCCTCATGGCGCTGCTCCGACGCCCGACAGTGAGTGTGCCCGCAACCCCCGACCTGGGCTATGGGCTTCGGCCCTCCCCCACTCCCACCCCAGTCCCCTCGGCTGCCGCTAGGTTCTCTCTTCTACTCCGGCTTCTTTGTCACAACCGGCGCTGCTTTCCCCTTCTTCCGGCTGCCCGCTTCCCCTGTGGCCTCTCCCGGCCTTGGTTCGGACCTCCGGTTCCCCGCCCCTGCGGGTCGCTGCGCTGGGGTGGGGGAACTCCTGGAAAGCGCCTCGGAGGTGGCACCTGGAATGCGAGCCCCTCGAGCCTGGGCCTAGTAGTCAGGAAACGATCCCGAGTGGTCGTTATTTGTTAGAGAGCTGTCTAAATTCAGGGTTCTTGGGATTTCCTTCCCCTGTTTCCAGGCTCCTTACCCGATAAGGGATCCATGGTGGGGATGGGAAGAAGGACGGGAAGAAATACCGTCATCAGTAAAGTGTTCTGAATGTTGGATCATTTATTTCATCGTTGCAAAAATCAAAGTGTTGATGGTGTTTTGGATATTTTTTCTGCAGGCTTGAATTGTACTTGGATCTACTTTTTCTTTGCTGAAAAATAGGGTCAAAACGCACCTGAGTTCCAACCTCCTGGCTTTAAGACTAGTGTAAAAAGCTGATTTAAATTTAATCACATTACCAGGCTTCCCCATTTAAGCATTAAACTTCCAAACACTTTAAAAAGTTGGCAATTACTGCTAGAAAAATTGAACAGTATGAATACATTCAGTTTTTATTTTCTACGCTTTTGTGTATCTAAGTTGAAATGACAAGTAATTTTTGTCTAATCTATTCCATAAAGTTCTTTCATAGTCAAATTCCTTCTATCCAGTACCGCCACTCATATCCTCTGTTGGGAGACACTTGAGGACTAGAACTCCCAATTTCTGGGGGATAGGCCATGCTGGGTTTTTGTTTGTTTGTTTGTTTTCTGTGATGTGCTTTTCTCTTCTATAATAAAATTAACTTTTTAGGTGTGAATTACTTTTCCTAAGCTCATTTTGTCTAAAACAGGCTAAGGTCAACTAGTTTTATTTCATACAATTCTAACTCTCTCTGAATTGGAGAGTAAAACTCTTAGAAAGGAAACTGTTTCCTTTCTAAGTATCCATTAACATGAGAGAGTCTATGTTATGGTAACATCATTTTAAAGGTTGTATCTCTACATGATCATGTCTACATAAGCACTTACTATTTCTAGAATGGCATAAGATCAAAGCTAGCCCAGGCTGGTTTGGCTCAGTGGATTGAGCACCCACCTTCCATCCAAAGGGTCCCCGGCTGGACTCCCTTTCCAGGCACATGCCTGGGTTGCTGACCAGGTTCCCGCTAGGGGGCTCTGCGAGAGGCAACCACACATTCACATTTCTCTTCCTCCCACCCTTCCCCTTTGTCAAAAAATAAATAAATGAAATCTTTTTAAAAATTAAAAAAAAAGAATCAAAGCTAGTTTAGGTTTTTTTTTAATCCTCACCTGAGGATATATTTTTACTGATTTAAGAGAGAGAGAGACATTGATTGATTGCCTCCCATATGCCCATACTCGCCCAATGGGGAATTGAACTGGAAACCTAGGTATGTGCCTTGACTGGGAATCAAATCCACAACATTGTCTAACCAACTGCACCCACTGGCCAGGGCTCTAGTTTAGGTTTTAAACATCTGGTTTAAAAAGCCTGACTCATTATAACTTTTTAATATTGTGTTTTAATTGCACTTGTTACTAAATTCTGTAAAGGAAGGTTTTTAAATACTGTAGGTACCTTTAATATATAGGGCTCTGTAACAGGTGACATGGGTACTATATGGGAAATAATCACTTATCTGTTAAGGTCTTAGTAGTATTATTTTTTAATAGGTAACATAGATGAGTGATCTGCCTAATTTAGAGTGATGTTATCAAATGCAAATAGTGTTTTTAGACTTCCTGAAATGTGCCTTTTTGCTCTTACCAATAGACCTCAGCCTATTAACCTTCCCTAAAGCAATTCTGAATGTGGGTATCTGACATTATCCAGGTATTTTCAGTTGTCTCAACTCTTCTTTTTTTTAAAGATTTTATTTATTTATTTTTAGAGAGAGGGAAAGGGAGGAAGAAAGAGAGGGAGAGAAACATGAATCAGTTGCTTCTCATGCCCCCTACCCTGGACCTGGCCTGCAACCTAAGCATGTGCCCTGGCTGGGAACCAAACCAGCGACCTTTTCGTTCACAGGCCGGCACTCAATCCACTGAGCCACACCAGCCAGGGCCCAACTCTTTATTATTTTTTTTAGGTGTCCACTGATTTAGAGAATATTGACACAGGAGTTAATTCTAAAACGAAGAGTCATGTGACACTCCATCGAGCAGTTTTAGAAGAAATCGGAAATAGGGTTACAACCAGAGCAACACAAGCAGCTAAGGTAAGAAACATGAGGCCTGTACGTGTGCCCACGGAGGGCAACGTTGCTGTCTTGCCCTAGTCACATTTCTTTTTCCTTGTAGAAAGCTCCGAACACAAAAGTACCTGTCCAGCCCGCCAAAACAACAAAGGCCAACAAACAGCTGAAACCTGTTGCTTCTGTGAAACCAGTACAGATGAAAATGTTGGCTCCGAAGGTAGGAAGCTCTGAATTAACAAACTTCCTTAGTGAAGTAGACCGTTTCTGGCTAAACTGCAAGGTGCCTTTTTCCACACTGCAACTTTTGAAACCCATTCACGACTAGAGTTCTACTGTGAAACAACACTGTGGGAAATGAATATATACAACTTCTTTAGTGATGATGCCTCAATTTAATATTGATGACCTTGAATAACAAAATTAATTACCATAGTATCTAAATAAATGTAGTGGTCTCCTAGTGAAATTTGGTAAGTCTCATTAAAATAATCCACCATAAGAATGAATTTGCCCATGAAGCTGTGGAATCTCACAATTCTGAAACCCACACTCATGTAAGAACAAGGAAATACCAACATTCTGTGTGATACATTGTCGTCTCTGACTGGGTAACTCCGCCTGTGCCCCTTCCACCGTGTTTAAGTTCATGATGCTCTCATTCCGAGATGACACATATGCATGTAATTACTCTGAGACTGGCACCGTTGTAGGTGCTGAGAATGCAACAACTACTTTGCTTTTTCCAGCTCAAAGATATATATATGTAATTGTATGAAATTTTTCAAAATAAACCATTGGTTATATTTGAGAAATATATACATCGAACACTTACTATACATATCCAGTTATATTAACGCTGAAAAAGAGGCATCTTGTCTTCAGAAAGTTTATCTAAAAGGGACATACATACCTGAAAATTAAAGCACTAATCCTAGGGAATGATGCTAGGTGCCGTGGGCAATGCATTTGATGGAATGTCCAACTACTGGGGCTGGCGGAAGTGCTGTCCCTCGGAAAGGGCATCGGAATTGGGGAGAGAACACTGTGGGATGCAGTGGTCAGGGGACGCTTCATGGAATGAGTGGCATTTGTAAGGACAGGGAGAAGCTGACCAGAAAAAGCACCTTTCAGGGGAACGAAGCAGTAGCAAGAATTAAGGCACCAAAGTGGGAACAGGATTACAGTCATGCCCTTCAGATAAGGAGTCCACAAATCCAAACTGGGTCAGGTTGGAGTGAGGAAGCAGCATCTAAATTTGGGAGAAGGTTGCAGTTGGATTTGAAGGCCTTGGAATTTGGATTTTATCTGCTAAGGGAGCAATTTATAACCTTTTTCATCTCATGGGACACAAACTAATTCCTAAAAATTCTGTGGCACAAAAAATTATTGTTTGCTGATCTGACAAAACAATAGAATAGGTATAATTTTGATGCATTCACACCAGATGGCTATTGTTATCTTGGCTGCTGTCAATTTTTAATTTCACAGTCTAAGGGAAAGGACATCAGTGCCTCTGACTAAATAGGTACTGTATGTTTGTTTGTTTGTTTTTCCTGCAAAAAAGCTTTATTGTTTCCATTTGGTCCAATGCATGTGAGAGGGTTCCAGGGTGGGGTTTCAGGGTTATCAGGTTCAGGCCAAAGCCAGAAACCAGGGAAATGCAGAGGGGCCCCTGGAAGGCCTCTGGGCTCCAAAGGCTTCCTAGTCGTGCTTGAGGGTGAGCTTTTCGAAGAGATACTCTCCCATCCCAACCTGGGGGCCGCCCAGCCTGGGGGCCTCCCAGCCTGCAGATGTTGGTCAGGTGGTCACCCATCTTCTTGAGGAGCTTCACCTCCTCGTGGAGGAAATGGTTCTCCAGGAAGTCACAGAGATGAGGGTCTGTGCGAGTAGAAGCCAAGGCTGCTTCCATGGCGTCCTGAGTTTTTCCCCACTCACCTTGGGAAGGCTTCGCCACGTCCTGGAGAAGAATGTGGCCACCGCTCTGGTTTTGCAGCTTTAAGAGATGCTCAGAGCCCTCATGCTTCTCCTCCACCAACTCTCGGAAGAAGCAGCCCACGCCCTGCAGAGCCACATCGTCCGGGTAGAAATAGAAGCTCAGAGAGAGGTAGGTGTAGGAGGCGCGCAGATGCAGGTTGGCCAGGCGGTTGACCGCTGCCTCCACTTTGCTGGAGTAATTCTGCCGAATTTGGGAGCTCATGGTTGTTCGGCAGTGAAGAATTAAGATTGAAAAAACGGTGCCGCTGGTCTCGGAGGCTGAGGAAGGCTGAGGTGGTTTCGAAGATGGTCACTAAAAAAGAAGATGGAAGGGCGTTGGAAAGGAGGGGTGTCCCTAGGTCTATTCCATCCAAACCCTGTTGAAGCAAGAGACAGATCCCAGGACCGCAGAGGGCACTCAGTACTGTATGTTTTAAATATCCTCGCAGCACACTGGTTGAAAATCGCTGCTGTAAGGCAGCGAGGGATCTGAAAAGTTGAGGGGACAAGTGAAGAAAGCAGTGCAGGAGGCCATGGAAGGGCCACGAATTAGGAGGTATTGCAATTGTCTAAGCAGGAGCTGATGAACTAGCCCATGCAGGTGCTAGGAGACAGCACTCAATGTTTTAGAATGTACCAGACTGCTTTCACAGACACCATCTCGAATGCAGAAGAAATTCTTTGGATATGTTGCTTGGAGTGAAGGAGTGAGACCCTTAAGCACTGAGTATTTAAGAAACCATTTAGGAATAAATTAATAAAAAATAGGGACATCAAGAGAGGAAGGGAGCTTTGGGGAAGGTGTCTTGCTTGGCTTTAGATGTGTTGAGGTAACAGAACAACACTCACTTGGAAATGGACCAGCAACCTCTAAAGGAGTGGGACAGACTCGGAAGGCTTCTGCTTAGAAGAGATGATGGCAAGGATGTTGCTGCTCATAAGAAAGAAGGAAAGAGTTTCAGATCAAGAACTAAAGCGCAGAATAAATACTCAAGATCGGCCTTCCTTTACTGGACCTTTGCTGGGAGGTGTCCAGTGGCCTCCTAAATGCCAAGCCCAAAGCAGCTTTTCAGACCTTGGACTCTTGACTCTTAGGAAGCATTTTATATGGGTGACTGTTTGAATGAGGTTCTTCCGACATTTCAGGAGGGCCATTTGGCAGTATTTCAGATGGTTATTCTACATACCTAAGTAAGTGTTTTTAAAAATTTGTCCTAAGAAAATGATCGGAGAAACCATCTAGGACGTTTAACTAGAGCTGCAATGAATATTTCTTACATAAAAGAGAAATATATTAGATCAGTCCAATCCATTCAGTGAAGTGCTATAAATACCATGTTTTATTTACTTAAGATTTTTAAATTTATGTTTAGAGAGAGGGGGAGGGAGGGAGAAAGAGAAGGAGAGAAACATTAATTGTTGTCTCTCACACTCCCCCAGTTGGGGACCTGGCCCGCATCCTAGGCATGTGCCCTGACTGGGCATCAAACCAGTGGCACTTCGGTTTGTGGGAGGACAACCAACCCACTTAGTTACACCAGTCAGGGCTACAAATACCATGTTTTAATAGAATACTTGAAGATGTTAAAATGCATCTTACATTAGAAAAAAATCAGATTATTATTCAGTATGATGCAGTAAACCCCAAATTTGCTTTTAAAATTGTGCATTTACATGCAAAATATTGATGGTAGTTATTCATCAAGTTATACTGAGTTTCATTTTCTTTCTTAAAATATTTATACTTTTCACCATAGGTACATATTACTGTTTGATTTGGAGAAGGAAAAAAAGGCAAAAAAAAAAAAAACCACCAAAAAAAAAGAAAAGAAAGGAAGAAAGAACTAAAAATATTGTGAACAAAACAAAGGAGAAATTACTTCAGAAATTCACTGTTTGAGTTCCCTGTACTTCATACCTTCTTCTTCTTTTTTTAAGATTTTATTTATTTTTAGAGAGAGGGGAAGGGAGGGAGAAAGAGAGGGAGAGAAACATCAGTTGGCCGCCTCTCACATGCCCCAAACCAGGGACCTGGCCCGCACCCCAGGCATGTGCTCTGACTGGGTATTGAACCAGCTACCCTTGTACTTCACAGGCTGGCACTCAATCCACTGAGCTGCACCAGCCAGGGTCTCCGCATATTCTTCACTGACTTCTTTTTCTCTAGCTTCTTGGCAAAACTGAGGCCATTATTTTTCATGTAAAGAATTAGGGACCTATAGCTCATTTCATATAAAAATCATTTCTGTGATTGAAACGTGCTTCTGGTTTCAGAACACATCAGGGATTGATGAACAATGATTGTTTTCAATTTAGATGCACTTTTTCTCTGAAAAAACAAAACAAAACAAAACAAGTCCATAGTTAAGGAGAAGCCCCACTTCCTGGCAGGTCAGCCCCTCCGTCTGCTTATTTGTCTTTGGTCAGGCCTTGGGCTTTTGCTCTGTCCTCTGCTCCATCTGTAGTCACTCTATTCCTTACAGCCAGCCCCACAGGTTTTTAAAATGCCAGTTGAGCACAAGGAAAGCTGATAACACAGATGTTCCCAGACCTCTAATCAATCGAATTCACCCTATTTCCGCCCCCCCGCCCGCCACCTGCAAACTGGAGGTCAGATTTCTGTCTTGCAGCAGATGAAGCAGGGGGATCACCAGAGATTCAGGCTGAGGCCTTGAAAGAGTTTCAGCCATTCACAGGTATTTGCAGGAGCTTATTATCCTGCAAATTTTGGAGAAAAGAGTGTTTTTTGGTCTTGTTTTGTTTTGCAGAGTAGTGAAGCTTTGGCAAACACTGAGAAGTTTGAAGAAGGGAGAAACTCTTACCAGCCCCATGTTTGCTGGGCACTGGGGAAACAAGTTGGGTGAACCACCGACTTTGTCTTTAAGTAGCTCCCAGTCAAGTGGGGAAAGGCAGAGTAAAAGTGTGCCTTGCTGCGCTGTAATGGGCTGTAAAAGAGAGAGATGCAAGTTTAGGAAGTGAACTGGGGAGTGGCAGCTAGAAATCCATGTTAGATTTTAGATTTACAGATTCGATTTCAACACTAAATTCCGGGACAATCATTATTTTCAAACATAAGAGTATCTTATGACCTAACTTTCCCTAATACTAAAAGTATGTATGAAAAGGAATTAAGCACAACCATTCATATTAAATCAAAAAGAGTGCCTTTCATTTTTAAATACCCAAGAAATATAGTCATAAAAAAGCAAGACAATGCAGAAATATATAGAGTACACAGAACCAAAAAGGTTCATTTTTACTACTCTCTGTACCCCCAAAATTTCATTCCACTGCACCGTACCTTCCCTAAAGCTAATCACAGTAACCGGTTTTGCCTTTCTACAGTTATGGGTGCCCGTGTGTTCACAAGTACACACTCACTGCTGCAAATCATGGGCCGATTAGAATCAGCAGTCTGACTCGGAGTCCTTCTTTGTTTCACTTAATTGGCATTGATTTATGACGTAATTTAGTAAATAAAGGAACTCTGTGTTTTACTAAGACTTGTGTAAGTACCTGTATATTTGCCTATCAATATTAATCATTCTGTCAACAGACTCAACTGATTCAGTGTCCGTACTTGGAAAACTTCAGTAGCCTTTACTTATACTCCACCCTGCTCCTGATCAAACACGAGTTTCTCAAGTTCAGCAAAATCTCACATCTTCATTGTTTCTTTTTTTTTTTTTTAAGATTTTATTTATTTTTAGGGAAAGGAGAAGGGAGGGAGAAAGAGAGGGAAACGTCAATGTGTGAGCGATACATCAATCAGTGTGCCTCTCGCACAACCCCAGCCAGGGACCTGGTGTGCAACCCAGACATGGGCCCTGACTGGGAATCTCACTGGCAACCTTTTGGTTTACAGGCCGCCACTCAGTCCACTGAGCCACACCAGCCAGGGCTCCCATCTTTGTTGTTTTTAGTTATCTCTTTTAAGTTTGCATGTAGCAGGCACTGGGCAGAGGGCAGTACCATTAGTTCATAGGGCTTAGGCTCCCACCCACACGGATGAGTGGGATCTTAGAAAGGATTTTAGAATAATTATGTTGGAGTCCAAAAGGAGAGCTTTTAGGAAATTCTAAACTAAGGACAGAGCAATTATCTTTGTGTTATCCCGGTGGTTTTTGCATATAGCAAAACTCAGGTGTACTTCTGAATAGACATAGGTAAACATTTCAAGCTGCTAATGCCGCACGTGGCGATAACTTCTGCCTCCTTAAGCCAGCTTCCTGGAACTGACTGCCCTTCCTGGGTAGAGTGATAACACTTATCCTTGAAAAGTAACCTTAAACTGAAGTTACACGTGCTTATTAAAATGCACATCAGATTCTCATCAGTCTTGCTCAGTTCCTTCAGTGGGTTCACTTACCTTAGGGCAAAATCTAAACCCCTTGCTCACCTTTCCAGTACATCTTTGCATACCTCGCGCATGCTCTCCCGCTGTTCCTAGTTAATGTGTCGTCCCCAGACTTGCCTTCACCTGTCGGCTTCCCCCGGCACTTCGTACTGGCGTACCGTTTGCCTACTCATTTTCCTGACGGTCTTCCCTACTCTGGTAACCTTCCCTAGGTTTCTCCCAGGTACCCCAAGTAGCGTTTCTTACTCATTCTAGCCCCTCGAGGTTCTTAAATTCTTGAATAAATTGCATGCCTACTAGTATACCTCTTGTTCTCCTGGCCCTTCCTCAGTGTAGTAACTGATTTAAGAGGGAAGGGCTGTTTGAAATGCTATGTATATTTTGTTGTTATTTTATCCTTCTCGAAGATTGGAAACCATAGTCATTGAGCTTGAATGTAAATCAAAATTGTTTATTATACAGTCTTCTCTTTCTATATTTTATTACTTTAATACATATTCTTTATAGCCTGGTAATTCTGTTAGGTTTTACTTTGAGAAGTACCTCTCATTCTTTTAAAAAGTAATGGTTTATTTTTACTTCATTACTAAACACTTGTTTTAACTTAATGTATGTAAAATGTGTTTTTTAAATAAGTGATCACTGTCAGCATAAGAAAATAACTACTGGGTGTGTACTTGCTCAGCCGTTGCCCCCTCCTACTGTGTGCATAGGCTGGGATGCGCTTCCCTGCTGGTTAGCTGCCAGACGTTTTCTCAATTTAGAGTAAATCGGTTGGTGAGAAGAAAGCATCACACTTGTGGGAAAGACCCCTGCTAAAGTGAACTGTCAGCTCTAGGACCCTCTAAACCTAGGCGTCTTAAGTTTCTCCCGATAAATATGTATCGAGCACCTATTGTATGTTAGGGACGATACAGATATTTGAGATACTTAGTAGACAAAATCAACTTAAATAAATGTAAGCTTATAGAGCTCACATTCTAGCAGAGGTAGACAAAGTAATACACACCATACCTATGTGAGCTGTGTATTAGAAGGTTATAGGTTATACGGGGAAAAACAGAAATGAGATATGTTGCGGGGGAGGAATAGAAAGCGGACGGGCGTTTTACATACAAGTCAGGATGGAGCTCACTGAGAAGGTAACATTTAAACAAAACTCGAAGGTGAGGGAATTACCCCTGTGAATACAGGGACAGGGGTGTCTGGGAAGGGGGAGCCTGCTGGCTGGAGGGAGGCCAGTCGGCTGGAGTGAGGGAAAGCGAGGGGAGAGAAGCCCGAGTCCGGGCAGCAAGGGAAGGGGGGCCGGGCGGTGCCGGCCCACAGGCCGCCGTGAAAGCTTAAGTTTTCACTCTGAGTGTAATTAGAGAGTTTTAAACAAAGGGGTAGATCTCTAAAAACATCTACTATCTTGTGGATTATTCACCAGTTACTCTGAAATGTATTCATTTTGGCTTTAATGTATTTCAAAAATGCATATGATACTTCTAAACCAGCGGGCTCTGCATACGTTTGTGATGAAGGCTACTCCTAAGGGGGTGACACATGCACTTTCGTTCGTCTGCGTAGGGTCCTTCTCCCACGCCTGAGGATAGCTCCATGAAGGAAGAGAACCTCTGTCAAGCTTTCTCTGACGCCTTGCTGTGCAAAATCGAGGATATTGATACTGAAGACTGGGAGAACCCTCAGCTCTGCAGTGACTACGTTAAGGATATCTACCAGTACCTAAGGCAGCTAGAGGTACATAGTGTTTGGTGTTTTTGTTGTGTAGCAGGATGGGATGTACCCCACAGCTGGAAAGGAAATAAGGCCAACTTTTTAAGCTTTTAACTCTAACCACAGGTTCTGCAGTCCATAAATCCGCATTTCTTAGATGGAAGAGATATAAATGGACGTATGCGTGCCATTCTGGTGGACTGGCTGGTGCAAGTCCATTCCAAGTTTAGGCTGCTGCAGGAAACCCTGTACATGTGCATCGCCATCATGGATCGATTTTTACAGGTAAGCGTGACTTCAGGGACTTTGTACCAGTGGCTCACAGAGCGTTGCATTTTTGCAGTGCCAAGATGTGGTCGCTCTGAAGAAAAGATGAAAAGCCAATTTATGAGACGCCAAAGAAATTTAGGTGGTAGGATGGGAAGCAGTCCAAGTGTATCAAACCTCTGATGATGCTGACCAATGTGGGCATTTTTGTTGGGTCAGCCTGCTGAAAAGTGCTCAGGGAGATGCTGAAGCGCCACAGCCTTCAGAGGAAATACACTGGCAGGTGGTCTGCAAGTCAGTGTGGAGCCTGTGGTGCCTCCAGACGCTGGTTTTCTGGGCCTGCTTGCATGGTTTCTGAGGCTCGGTATTCTCTGCTGTTAAGTTTCCTTTGAAAAGTGAGGAGTTTGTCTAGAGAACTAAACAGGTTCCAGCCAGCTGTGGCATTGAATCACGATAGAAGTGGGAGGAGGCAGAATATTTCTGAAAGGGGAGTGTAATCCAGTGTTCTTAGTGTATTGAGGAAAAAAAAGGGTATGTGTGGGGAGTGGACCAGAATGCGACGTCTCAAGTAAAGAGGAACGTAGAAAACTAAGCTGAGAGGCAGAAGTGGTCGTCAAAATATTTATCAATTGGTAATGCAGAACACCAACCACTCAGGAGAAATTCCAGCCATAAACCATTGGTGTGTTACCTACCAAACAGTAGCCCTACAAATTGGATTTATTTAAAGTTAACATTTATGATACAGATTTAGGTCAAGTACAAAGAATGCAATAACTGTTTATAATAATGACCCTGAGATACTACAAAATCCTAAGAAACCATGGATTTGGTGGTTTTTATTATACAAGTGGTTTGCATTATATAGTCTTTTGGGGGGTAGATTTTCAATAATTAGAGTTGAAGCACAAAAATCTAAGTCTCCCCCCCACCCTTTTTTTAAAGGAAATTAATGGCAACACTTACACTCTTGACTGAGATTTTCATTGACTCTGAGCACCTTTGAAAGATTCTTCAGTGACTAATAAATGCACTTTCGGAGAGGATTAAGGAAACTTTTGCGAGGCCCCATCCTTGTCCCCAGGTGTCCGCTAAACCCCTGCCTTTCGGCGTGGCCTCCTCCTGACTCAGACTGTGTTGCGTGCCACGTAGGGGCTTCCCAGGCACTCAGACCAGGATACCGGTCACGGAACAGCAACAGTGATTGCGTAATCTCAGGCTGCTGTCTGAGCCTTTGCTCAGAGGCCATCTGTTTGCAAGTGGGGGGAAAATAGGTGATTCCTATGGTTTTCGTGGTGATTTGTTGAGAGGATGGCTGGAATCTTCGCATTGTTCCTGGCACACAGTGAGTACACTGACAGACAGCTGTGGTAGTATTGCTACTAGCAGTTAGGTTTCCTGTGTGAGCAGAGTCGATGTGCACGTCTTTGGGACTGGGTTCCCTCCCATTCTCTTCCGCCCAGATTCTTGGTCTCGTTAGATACGACTTGGACACATTCTTCTTCAACTAGGTTCAGCCAGTCTCTCGCAAGAAGCTTCAACTGGTTGGAATTACAGCTTTGCTCTTGGCTTCCAAGTATGAGGAGATGTTTTCTCCAAATATTGAAGACTTCGTTTATATCACAGACAACGCATATACCGGTGCCCAAATCCGAGAAATGGAAGCTCTAATTTTGAAAGAACTGAAATTTGAGTTGGGTCGGCCTTTGCCACTACATTTCTTAAGACGGGCATCGAAAGCCGGGGAGGTAAGTGCCTCCGATTCTGTGAGAATTTCGTTGCTTGTTGTCGCGCTCAGAAACATTAATCTGTTTAAAAAGCTTATGAATTTATAGGAAACATCTTTTTAGGTAAGTCCTAATACTTACCTCATTGGTTCTGAAAATGAAAGACCTCATGTTCTCTGTTGTAACATACTGTGGAATAGAGCAGTTTCTGGGAAGGAAAAGTGAATTATGTGGATTTGAGTTCTTAGGCCCTCACCCAGAATTTTGCAAGATAAAAATTTTGCTGTGCTTCTTACTGTCCCTGGCTCTTCTTTCGCAGGTAGATGTTGAACAGCACACTTTAGCCAAATACTTGATGGAGCTGACGCTCATTGACTACGACATGGTGCATTACCACCCTTCCAAGGTGGCAGCGGCTGCTTCCTGCCTGTCCCAGAAGGTTCTAGGCCAAGGAAAATGGGTGAGTTTGGGATTTAAGAAGAAATTTGGTCGTATTTTAGGCCCTCTTGATAGGGAAGGGCTTAGCATTTTCACAACACTATCCTTAAACAATTGTTAAAATCCAAAGACCTCTAAGAAAGCTGCTGGGAACGATTTGGAGGGCGAGTAGGTGATAACACCGTGGTACCCAATACACTATGGAGTTGTAAAGAATGAGGAAGGCCACCAAGAACTGATATGCTAAGATTTCTGGGATATTTTGTTAAGTGAAACAAGCAAGTTATGAAGCACACAAGACAAAGCAAGGCACGGCCAGACGGATTTGCCAGTATAGATAGAGTGAGCCACTTTTTGATTCGTACAAGCCAGACGCTAGCTCTGTGCCTCATGCGCCGAAGCGGACAGCACTGAAATGAAAGGGGCTGGATGAGTGCGGGATGAGTGCAGTGTGGGCATGGGATACTGTGTTTTGCATGAGCAATGCTAGGCTCTCAGTAAGCAGCTGCATAGTCTCTAGCTGAACCCTGAGGCTTCAGCAGAGCAAAAGTGTCTTCAGAACCCAGGAGGCAGTGAGAAATGGTCTCCTAACAGCCTCCCAGTAGAGGCAGGAGGTGAATGGGAGTGGGCCCGGGGGCAGCTCCTTCCAAGCTGACCGTCCCCTCAGGTTCTGTGAGGATCACAGAGCATTTTGCCAAGACAAGTAAGCCCTGGTTCGGGCCCTCACCTGCATGGCCAATGTGGCTACATGCAAGATTACCAAGGCGCCATGGTGGAGCTGCTACTTCTGTTCAAGTGTACGCAGAGTACATTTTATGTAAGAAAGAAGGGAAGCAAGAGAGGGTATATGTTTCTGTGTTTATGTATTTGCTAATTTTTCAAAAACAGGAAATAGACCAGAAACTACTGTAAATGGATACCTGTGAGGTTAGCTGGGAACAGGATGGAGCAGGACTGCTGGTTTGAATTTTTGTTAACTTGTATACAATATAATGTAACTTTTTTGACTTCTGAACAATAGGAATGTTTTATGCAAACCCTGAAATGGAATTAAGCAAAGATAATGTCATTATGTATCAAGTTGGTAACAGAACATAGGGAAAAATTAATTCAAGTAACTTCTGAACAAAGCTTTCTAACCTTGAATTTAGACAAAACGAAGGATGAAAAAAGCTAATATGCTTAAAGTTTACTTAGGAGGTTTGTTGTTAATCTGTTGTAATTCTGAAACTATGTATTTAGGATAAAATAAATAAAAATTAATGTTATTAAGGACAAATTTTCACTGTAGAAGAAAGAAAATATTGTTAACAGTTAAAAACTAAAGGGAAAACCCTATAATTATTAAATCTGGTTTTGGAAATGTCAGTGAATGCATAACGAAAGGGCCAAGAAACAAAACAATGACCACCCAGTAGCAGTCAACATACCTGGTACCCACAATTTGTATACAACTCCGGCTCCTCTGAGAAACAGCTGATTTCAGGGCTATTGCAGGGGAGTTCAAGGTGAGCCTAGACCAAGTCGTGGCAGCTAGCAACCAAAGATCCATGCAACGGGGTCACATCAGAAGGAAATAAGAATTTACTTGAAAAGGATTTTATTGATTAAATCTGAGCATTACAAAGAATAGTGAAAGCGATAGATTATAATGCATTTTTAAACATCCACAGGTCCATAATGATGAAGGAAGGAAGGGAGAGAAGAAAAGAATGGGATGGGGGTGCCTTTTTCTGATCAATAGAATGCAAGCTGATTAAAGTAGAAAGAATGGTAGAGATAGAAAATAACCAGTTTAATTTGCCAATTGATGCAAATGTCATTAGGTGAAATAATGTTTAGGAACAAGATTTACATTGTCCAAAAATAACACTTTCCAGATAGGTAGGAACATTGATGAAAAACCACCCATGTGATGGAGAAGTCAGGGAGTTACCACTTTACCCTAGTGATCAAACTTGGCATTACCCATTGGGGGGATCTCCCAGTGTGACCTACCTTCTGGTGCAATAGAAAGTACACATTGTCCTGGCTGGTACAGCTCAGTGGATTGAGCACGGGCCTGTGAACCAAAGGGTCTGCGGTTCGATTCCCAGTCAGGGCACGTGCCTGGGTTGTGGGCCAGTTCCCAGCAGGGGACACATGAGAGGCAACCATACATTGATATTTCTCTCCCTCTCTCCTTCCCTTCCCCTCTAAAGATAAATAAATAAAATCTTTTACAAAAAAGAAAGAAAGAAAGTACACATTGTCCCTCACATAGAATTCACACCCAAGGTGTTGACACAGCTTCAGTTGTCAGGAAAACTCTCAGACAAATCCAAAATGTGGAATGTTCTAAAAGCAAAGTGGCCTGGATTCTTTAAAAAATCTGACATTATTTAAAGTCAAGAAAGTGAAAAATATTTAAAAAATTTTATTTTTAGAGAGAGGAAGGGAGGAAGAAAGAGAGGGAGAGACATGCCGATTGGTTGTCTCTTGTACACACCCCAAACCAAGACCAAACCTGCAGCCCTGGGAGTTCACCCAGCAGCCTTGGGCTAAGTGGTATGACACCCCAGCAACTGAGCCACACCAGTCAGGGCAGAAGTTGTATTAAATTTGAAAAAGACTGAAGACACGACAACCAATATAAATACTGTGTGTACCTTGAGTAGACTTTGGATCTAAAAGGACAGATCTATAAAACATATATTAGGAAAAATGGGAGAAATTTG
Source organism: Carollia perspicillata (assembly GCA_004027735.1). Lineage (NCBI taxonomy): Eukaryota > Metazoa > Chordata > Mammalia > Chiroptera > Phyllostomidae > Carollia > Carollia perspicillata. The sequence goes on along the minus strand of PVKM010016044.1, from coordinate 2,906 downwards.
AATATTAACTATGTATTAGATGATATTATGAGTTGTCAATAATGTTTCTTATTCTTATGATCTAGTGATGATATTGTGACTAGGTAGGAGGATATTTTTAGAGGATGCTTTTGGTGTCTGCAACTCACCTGCAAATGGTTCAGCAAAACCTGTGTGTTGACCTTCAAACAACACAGGTCTGAATTGAGCAGGTCTCCTTATATGTGATTTTTTTAAATTGACAGGTGCAGGTCAAAGCAGTGGTTTTGAGGGTCAGCTCCAAGCCTGGGAGTCTGTGTATGGGGAGAGCTGGCTCTGGTTCCATATGGGTTTTCCAATGCAAGGGAAGCCAGCACCACCAACTCCCAAGTTGTTCAAGGGTCAAGTGTGTGTGTTCCCTCACAGAGGGAAATCCACATACACATTATATAAATAAACGTATATTTTTATGTACACAATTGTGTGTATATTATATATATACATGTAATTTTCACTGCACTGTTTAAAAGAGAGCTGCAAACACTGTGATAAAGTGGCAAAATGTTAATAATTGATGGATCTACACAAATGATATAAGATGTTCATTATATTATCCTTTCAGTTCTTCAGAAATTTGAAATTTCTGAAATAAAAAGCTTGAGGCAGAAAGGCCACTGGTATGTGCGTGGTACATAGTTCTGGTGCCAGGGGCTCATTTTAGCCAAATTACGTGACTCTCAAACACGCTTCCTTAGACTGTAACTCTTAACTGTAGGTCTCCCCATTCCCTTGGAATTGATTTCTTAGTTCTCTCTTTTTGTAAACCTATTTAATTTAATTATTTTAAAAAGATTTTTAAATTTTATTTTTAGAGAGAGGGGAAGGGAGGCAGAAAGTGGGAGAGAAATATTGATGTGCAAGAGAAACATCAGTTGGTTGCCTCTCCCACATCCCCAGCCAGGGACCTGGCCTGCAATGGAGGCCTGTGCCCTGACCGGAATCCAACCAGTGACCTTTGTTTGTGGGATGACGGCCCACCCATTGAGCTACACTGGTCAGGCTCACCTGTTTTAGGGTTAAGATTAATTGTGGTTTATTTTCCCAATTATATTGTATATGAAAGAGATGTATTTCAGGTGTTAGAATTTACCACAGAACTGGAGTCAAGTCAGGTTACATATCTTCGTACATGACAAGTCTGAGTTCAGTCAACAACTGTCCTTTGCTTGAATTTTGTTCTCTGGAGGCGCGGCCAGGGGACTGGGCCTGGAGGTTTCTCTGAGTGCTCTCTGCTCTCTCCAGGGCTTCACTGTGCAGGGCAGCAGAAGAATCCTGTGCAGCTCTTCTGGATTCAGTAGATTAGATTGCTTCCTGTGGCCTAGTTTTTGTCACAATTCCAGGCTATCAAGCTCCCCATCACCACTGTCATTTGGGCTTTGGTGGGAGGACATGTGGCACATATTAGTCCCGGGTCTCTGCCGTAATTGTGAAGGGGGCATTTCTTTGCCGGGTTTGTTTCTACTCTGTCCTACTCTCCCTCCCCTTTCAGTGTGGTGAGAGAGAAGCATGAAAGCTTTGTTACGTGAAGTTCCCTACTTAACCCATGTAACCTTCTTTTAAAATAATACTACGGGAAGTTTGGCACTTGCTTTAGCTGAGAGCCACGTAACATCTTGATTTAGCCCTGCTCAAAGTTGGAGTCATCCCGCATTTACTGGCGGCTTTGCTCAGACCACGGTAGTCGTTAGGGCTGTGATTGAATTTCCAGGAGGTAAGATTATTCTTTTATAGCTTTTACATAAGTAATGTCAGCATGTGTAAGAAGGGCTCTTCTAAAGAAGTGAAGGGTTTATCTCGCCCCTTCTCTTTGCATTGTGTTCCAGAACTTAAAGCAGCAGTATTATACCGGATACACAGAGAACGAGGTATTGGAAGTCATGCAGCACATGGCCAAAAATGTCATGAGAGTAAATGAAAACCTAACGAAATTCATCGTAAGTACTTTCCTAACCTGTGAGAAGCATTGGATTATAGGTTTTGCATATGAGAGTACGTGTATCTCTGTGTGTGTTTTCATGGAAACATATTGGCATATGTGAGAGTTTATTTTACCATGAACTATAATTTTTTCATACAGTAAGGGATGGAGCATAATGGCAAACTCTGGAAGCAGACTCTCTTTAAAACAAGGTAGATAGGCTAACGCCGTCCAGGCTCAGATTAGTCAGCCCGGCAAGGAGCAGCCCAAGGGATTTATCCACACCTGCCCCTGTATCCAGTCAGGGCGCTCAGCAAGCAGGGCAGGCTGGTCCGCCTGTGCTCTGCAACAGCGAGGGCCCACCTCCAATGGCCCTGTGGAAGGCTTGGGCATTCAGGTGACGTTACTCAGGGCCTGTGTCCAGGATCTTTCCCGACAGTGGCTGAAAGGCACCTGCATAGCAAGCATGGTGAAGAAGGTGGGGGCAAGAAGCCCATTCAGGAAGGATCCTGGATGGCCTACCTGAGAAGGAGCCAGAGGAGGTTGGGTGCTGTCCTGCGCTCATGGGACACTGAACATAAGCGCTGAGCAAGGGTCTGCTGACGAAGAGCAAGGCACTTGTACAAAGTGCCCTCCCATCCCGATTTAGCTCACCGTGGAAGTGTGATGTGCTTCAGTCCTGAGGGTCTGGGCTCTGCTAATAAGCACAGGTCGCCACTCACTTTCATTGCCGGTGACCGCTGCCGGTCCTGGCAAGCCTGTTGTGTCCTGACGGCACTTAGTTATAAACACAGCTTCTACCTCCCACCCTTCTGGTAGCTTAGGAGAAAAAGTCCGCTCCTTAGACCTGAAAATCTGGCTCCCCATCGCCTATACTAGCAGCTGGGCTTTCTCCATTACTAGTCAAGGAAGGGAATTGTCAGGTACAACATAGTCTGAACCCAGAGCGCTTGCCGGCTTCTGTGATTCC
>PVKM010016043.1:0-27232 GCA_004027735.1 Carollia perspicillata | reverse complement strand
CAGCTGGCAGCTCTGTGCTTTGGTCAAATTGGATAGAGGTAACACAACACATACCTAGGGAAGTAAAATTAAGGAGAGATCTAAGTCAACCACATGGACCAAAACAAGAAATACAAACACAGCTTAGGAAATCTCCAGATGCCCAGGCAAATTCTGCTTTAATAAAAAAGTGTTTTCAAACTGCTTTACTTTTGCATATAATTAAGAGTAGTTTTTCTGGGATGTATTTCTAGATCTTTTTAATCAGTTAATATTACCTGAGTTAATATTAACTGAGTTGACAAACAACATATTTATTCTGTGATAGCTAATCAAAGTCAAGACTTTCAGGAGGAAGAAAAATTAGACCCTTAAAACATTCAAACATGCAGTTAATCAATTTTTTGGATATACATACATATGCCTTTCTAAACATTGCAAAATAGAAAAAAACATATCTATATGACAGATAATACATCAGTTTCTCATTTAGTTACTGGGTCTACATACATTTGTATTAAAGTCACAGTCCTCCATAAAATATTAATATCTTTGACAATATACTTTTGAAAAATTTAATACAAATAAGCTTAAAACAAATTACTACAGTTTTTCTACTTTTGTTTGGCATCTAAAACAATGATGGATAAATAAATCAGTTGATGGTGCTTGAGTTTATAATCTTTTGGCAACTCATTCAAAATGCAAACTGGGTCCACTATATTGTTCTCCTAAATCTGTTCACACCCTTCGAAATGTCACAGCTAATCACATTGCATCTCCAGTTTCCAGGGAACAGAACTTCACACCAGCTCTATTATTTCTTCAGCCATAAGATTCTGTACAGTCAAGCATAAAATCAGCTTTTTGTTAAATTCTTTGAAAATTTTCAAACCAAAACAAAAGGATAACCCAGACAAATAAGAGATTTTTTAAAATGATAGTGTTTCTGTTCAACTACATTACCACACTTTGCATGTTCTTTCAACTTTATATTTTCCCTTTCTTTAATGAAAAGTTTGAAATTAGCACACATCCATTTTTTATTGTTTTCAGTGGCATCCCTTCACCACTGGATTAAGTCCGACAACAATGCCTGCCAAACCCACGGCAGCATGGGCCAAAGAGCAAGTGATAATAGATGACTTCAGCAGAGAGACAGTAACATAAATATTAGGCTATGTTCTGAATGAAGTCCAAAGGAATAAATATTAAGTAGTGACAGTAATAGTGTTCATGTTTGAATTCTTGGAGTCCTTAAGTCAATAGGATCTTAGGTGTTCAAAATATTATTTATACCTTAAAAAACTTAAGATTGAATAAAAAGTCCATTAACACCAAAGTCATTATTTCCAACATTTGAACCACAAATTATACTTATTATGACTCTAGTTTAATTAGGTAATTAGATGAATATGAGAGACTCTGACTTAGGTCCTTAAAGGAGATTTCCCAAATCAATCCTACTTTGTTCATTGTTATACCCTAGGTTGCTATATCCTGTTACCTCTTAAACTTGGAGCTATTTCCAGACATAATGAGTATACTTTTTTCAATACTAGGGAAACTACAATTTGATCTCAAGTGTATTCCATCAAAGAGTCACCTACAATTTCATTCACACTCAAAAAAGTTCTTGCTAAATGTCTGACATAGGAAGGAAATATCACATTGAATTTGGAAAACATATTGATAAAAACAATATATTCATTCTTGGTTATTTATTATGTATAGGGGATACAGACAATATAAAGTTTACAAGGACAGTTTGTGCCCTTCAGAAATTTAGAATCCACTAAGGGAGAGATTAAAATGTATGTCCAAGGCCATAGGGCTTTTAGAATGGCATAGATGAGAAACATTACTATGTTTCTCCATTACTATGGAGATACAAGAAAGAGAGTACTCAAAATGAATCTGGGCACCTGGACCGCTTTCAGTGAAATACTATATTTGAGATGAACTTTCAAGGATAGGTAGGATTTTGATATGTGCACAGAAGTGAAAAGTAAAAATTCTAGGTGAGTGGAGGAGCCCAAGCCAAAGCACGAAGATGGAGAATGTTAAATGCTGAGGGAGAGTGTTTTTTCAAGTAATTTGTATAGGGGTGGAAAAACTTGAGTAGGGAAGTAAATGAGAAGATAGGAAGTAAGGCAAGCAGCTAAGAGAATATTATATTCATTCATGTAGGAAATAGTGAGAACCAGAACATAGGACAGACATACTGGAAAAGGAAAGGGAGCAGCTGATAGAGTTATAGTGCTTGACCCTGCACCACTTGATACTTGATCAATGTGGGTAAATTGAGAAGAAAGGGAAACAGATGTGTTTTTTTTCTCTAGACTTTTGAGTTTCTTCTTCCAAAATGACCGGAAGGACTGTCATATGCAGATAACCATATGGAAAATGATGACTCAGATACACACAAAGATGCCAAGCATATCATCTGGTTTTGTGAGAAAAATGATGAGCAGTTTTGACTGTGGTGCATTTGAGCGTGAAAGGCAATCATCATCATCATCATCATCATCACCATTTTCATCATAACCTAATTTAATATAATAAATTGTTTTTGACAAGCCTACTCCTTGTAGGCTGGCATTTTACTAGGTTCTCAAAAAGCCACAGTGCCTGGCTTTAAGGAATGTTAATGGTATCAAGGAGCTATGACTAGCTAAAGAAATCCATATCAAAGTAAAAAATCACATTTGAGAAAGCCTACTGCATTATTAATATTTAAATAGCACTTTAGGTTTTTCAGACCTCTTGTGTGTATGTTAGCCCATTCAATGTTATTAAAGCCAAGTAGAAAGCAGGAATTGCCAGTTCAATTTGTTCTGTGGAGGAAGAGTTCTGCCAAGGGAATGGCCTATTGTATTCCAGTGAATTCCTGACATTCCTGAGTCAAAGTGGTGTGATCTAGGAATCAGGGTCTTTGGGAAATATGACAGATTTCCGAACATTTCTTTAACCAATAATACTTTACAGCATACATGGATTAGTGAATAAAAGCTGGGAAAGCCATTTCAATATAAGAGAAACTGAAGCAAGAGTAAAATAAAGAGTGGTAACTAAACAAAAGTTGTAAGACAGGGGTGGCAAACTGAGAGTGTTTATTCCACTTTTATTTTTATTTATTAATTTATTTATTTATATTTATTATTATTATTGTTCAAGAACAGTTGTCTCCATTTTCACCCTACCATGCCTCCCACCCCACACATCCCCAACCTCCCACCTTTGAACCCACCCCCTTTGGCTTTGCCCATGTGTCCTTTATACATGTTCCTAGAAGGCCCTTCCTCTATGATCCCCTATTATCTATACCTCCTCCTTTCTGGTTTCTGTCAGTTCTTTATCTCAATGTCTCTGGTTGTATTTTGCTTGCTTGCTTTTTCATTGATTACATTCCACTAATAGGTGAAATCATGTTATTTGTCTTTCACCACATGGCTTATTTCACTTAACATAATGCTTTCCAGTTCTATCCATGGTGTCACAAAGGGTAGGAGCTCCTTCTTTCTTTCTGCTGCGTTGTATTCCATCATATAAATGTACCACAGTTTTTTGATCCACTCATTTACTGATGGGCACTTAGGTTGCTTCCACAACTTGGCTATTGTAAATTGTGCTGCTATGAACATTGGGGTGCATAGATTCTTTTGAAATGTTTTTTCAAGATTCTTAGGGTGTCATCCCAACAATGGTATTGCTGGATGATTGAAAAAATTCAAAGAAGAAGAATAATTTTGTGACTCACTAACCTTGTATAAAATTTAAATGTCAATGTCTTTATATAAAATTTTATCAGAGCATTATGGTACTGACAAGTTTATATACTGTCTGTGGTGGCTTTCACATTACAATGGCAGAGTTGAGTAGAGATGACAGAGATCATGTGGTCTGAAAAGTTTAAAGTATTACCTGTTTCTTTAAAGAAAAGGTTTGCTAGCATGGTCTAAGACAAAAATTGATTATAGCATTTTGTCAGTGATTTTTTGTGGCCTCACACATTGGTAAGGAAGAAGTCCTTAAAAGTTCCATGTTAGAAGTGGTGCATCAAGATAGGCAGTGCATTAGTCTTCTTGGGCAACCATAACAAAATACCACAGAATGGGTATATTAAACCAGAGAAAGTTATTTTCTCACAGTTCTGCATCCTGGAAGTCCAAGATCAAGGTCCTGTCAATGGTTGCATTCTGCAGAGGCCTCTCTACCTGACTTTCTTTGCTGTGTCCTCACATGGCATTTTCTCCATGTGCTTGGAAAGAAAGAGAGATGCCTATGGTCTCTTCATGTTCTTATAAAGACATTGGTGGTATCAGATTAGGTAGGGTCCCACCCTTATGACCTTAGTTCACCTTAAATGCCTCTTTAAAGGCCCTACCTATAATTTACCCCAAAAATGAATGCACCTGTTGAAAAGGGCTCCTTGTGCCTAACTGGGCTCAAATTTATAAATGTGTGTTGCTTAACAGGACCTGTCATATAAGCCATGCTTCAGGGAAAAGCCTACACTGACCCATCTTCCTGTGCTGTGTTCCTGCCATCTGAATCAGCTCTTATAAAGGAGGTACTGAAATTCTATTTCAGTAGGTCTTAAACTTTCCCTATCCAATTGGAGCTATACAGCTATTTCCTCATTAGCATCTTCACTGAAAAATCAGTGTATTTCCATTCCAACCAATCAGGATAGTGCTATTTAGACCAATGAAACTGTGACTGTTTGGAGTCTATATTTGCATGAAGGTAGATCAATCAGGGTCCAGGGCAGGAACTTTTCACTGTATAAGTTAACCCCCTTCTGGCTGGATGGGCACACTTTCTGTCTCCACCAAAGACAAGAGACTGTGTTTCCCAGGCTAGAGCTGAAACACAGAAGGCATTTTGCAGAACCAGAGCACAGTGGACTGGAGCAGAGCAAAGTAGAGCAGAGCAGAGCAGATAGAGTGGACATGAGCAGGGTAGGGCTATCTAGCTGGAGAAGGGGTCTTGCCATAGGGGTACCTGGCCTGAGGGCCTCCACCCACCTGTGCTGTTTCATAGCTCTGCTGTTTCATAATTGAACTGGGACACAACTGAGCTCTTCCACAGCTGAGCTGCTTTGCAATTGAGCTGTTTGCACTGAATAAAGTTTTCTCCTTCATGGCACCTCAAATCGGGGATTCCTGTTGACATTGAATTGGCACTAACAACCATTGGTTGACACTACAAATGCAGTAACATTGGGCATCAGGATTTTAACATAAGTTTTGGGAGTGCACAATTTAGTTCATAACAAGGTTTAAGTTGTACAGGTCCAATCCAGTTCACCTCAATTTTACTTTGAGATATTTTGATAATCATGGCACTAATAATGTGGTTAATGTGTATTGTGTGCTTTCTATGTCTTGACAACCGCATTATGTTTTTGACGTGCATCACCTAGTTTTCGTCACAACCCTGTACTCTTTCTGTTTTCAGGTGTGGAATCAGACAAGCAGAGACATTCATTACTTGCTTCATGTCCCAGATCAGCACACGGAGACACCCCGGAGGTGCACCCAGGCAGTCTCATCCTGGGAATACTGTTAATCAGTCCTACCTTTCTCTTTTAGAATGTTTATATAGTTCCACCTCTATCTCACAATCTAGGAGTTGATTGCATGTTAATCAGGCAAACAGGATTCATTTCTTGTTCTGTTTCTCACTATCGCAATAGCTTTTGATGTATCTTTTACTGTAATATAATTGGGGTCACAATTGGGTTTTGTCTTTTTCTTTCTTTTTAATTGAGAGATTGTATTATACTTATTACTTTGAAATTAGGGGAGGAGGGAATATCCTGGAATAAGAGAGTTGTAATATAAAAATTACCAGAAAGTCTTATGTATTATGGAAATATAGAAGGGACCAGTCATTTTTTTTGATATATGCTAGTAATGGTACTTATTTTAGCATGAATTTCAATAATTTTGATAAAGGTATAGGATATTTATATTTATCAAAACTAGGGTTGTACATAGGTTGAGAATTTTTGTCCTAGGTAAACCTTAAGAATTCTTCCGGCCTCTCCCCTTTTGGTTGTGTGATTATTTATTCCAATCTATCTGTTTATTTTTTTTCTTTGCTAGTCTCCTCTTGGCAATCAACTTTCTTTCTTTTTCTTTCTTATGTATGTATTTATATAGGTAGGTTACTTTGAGGCATCCTGGTGGATTTGTAAGCAAGAGAGCACACTTATCCCCAAAATAAAGGATGGCAATATTGGAGGTGGGGGTGGGAGGGAGGGTTTAGAGTTGATCTCTCTCTTCTTTCTATTTTCCCTAACTTGTTTATTTATTGTGAAACTCTATATGTAATAGTTTCGTCTATTTTTCTACTTCAACGTATTTTCACTGGTCCTCAGTTACCATGTTAAAAGTTGACCTAAGGAAATGACTAATTAAATTCTTTATTAAGAGTTCAAAGAACTAGTAAGAAAGTTAAGTGCTAACTTCCTCATAGGGTATTTTAGTTTCTGAATAAAAAAAATCACATAAATTGGAAAAAAGGTTCTAATTATGAGATTTCATATATACATAAGGTGAAGGGGAAGGAAGTTTTATAAATACAGAGATCTTACTGAAAATCTAGGAATAACAGGAAGTAATGACTTTGTGTATAAGAAATGGTAATAACATAAAAGAATTTTTTAAAAGCAAAAACTAGTGGGAAATTCTAGGGCAATAATTTATTGTCAATAACTTATTTTATTTTCATCAATAAACATAACCTCTCAACTTTTAATTTCACTATGAAAAGAACTGGTGTTAGTGCTATGTATCTGATGTACTGCTTTTGAAGTTTTAAGAGAGATGATCCTCTTTTTAAGAGAAATATTCAACGAAATTAGTCACAGCTCCTACACTTAGTTCAAACATACCAGTCAAAAATCTAAGTAATTTTATTTATTTTTATGAACCAAAAAAGTTTGCACTTTTTAATCTATCAAACATCTATTTGATGTTAGAAATCAGAATTGGAGAAGTACAGACATGTTTTATTATTTTTAAGTCATGAGAAGCAATCAAGCCAAAGAAAATTTTTACAAAACAGTATTTTTCAAGACTTTACAGAAAATTTTCCTGACTTTTTAAAAGCATTTTTACCCAATCTGCCTTATTTTATGCAATTTATATTTTTTAAACAAAGTAAGATTTTTAAATGGTCTACTAAAATGTATATGTTTATCTGTTAGAATATAAGTATTACATGTCACTAAGGACTTAATATACATTAATCTATCAGATTAGTTGGGCTTTAGCCTACCATGCACTTTAAAGGATGTGAAAAACTGAAATACTAACCGGAAAGGTAAGTGTATTGGTTGAGATGCCTTTACTTGCCAAGTGACTTAAGGAACAAAGAGGCACTGTTTAAAAGAGAGGAAATGATTTGACTGGCTTAGCCAATCAAGATTCTTGTAGAGGTGAGTGAATGTAAAGATCGATATATAATTGTGAGGCATTTGACGTGGATGCTGGTGTAGGCAATCCCACACCTTCTGTCTTCTTCACACAGTGTAGGTCTCTGTATAAGAAGGGAGCTCAGAGAAGGTGCTGAGAAGGCAGAGACGAAAGACGGGAGGGCTCTGGGGAAGTGGAAAAAGTGTCCTGATCTTGGTCTATAGGCTGGAAGCTTGAGGACTCTGAAGAAAAAAGGTGGATGGCTGTGAAAAGTAAGCAAATTTCCTTTTCATTTAGTTTTTCTGATGACTACATCTCACTGGGCACTAAAACCCATGGATCGCCCCAATCTGTGAAACTGTCTTGAAAACATAGCCCTGAGAGTACTGCAATCATTTTTAACCTGTTAGAAACTGTTGGGCTTCACTGTCAACCAAATTACTTGTAAACAAAAAAACATAAATTTTCACAAAAGGTTATTATGGTATAACTTCTTTTTTGTTTAGAAATAATTTTCAGCTAGCAAAATTTATTATCATTAAAATTCTGAAAAATCAGATAAATAAAAATAATGATAGCTAGCATTTGTTAAGTGCTTAATACGTCAAAACTATAACATTTTCTTAATTTTCACAACAACCTGATGAAGTAGGCACTTCTATCATGTGTCTTTTTTAAAGGTGTTTTGAGGTGGAACTTACAAAGTCGCTCTTTGCTAATGTAAAGTTCTGTGAGCTTTGAAAAATATATAAAGCCGTCTAATCACACATCTTTCAATGGTTTCATTGTTTTCAAAAGTTCCCTCATACTCTTTGGAGTCAACACTCTCTTCCCACCCACAGCTCCTGATAACTACTGATTGGCATTGTGTCTTCATGCTTCTGTCTTTCCACATTACCATACAAATTGAATTATATAATATACAGGCTTTTACTTTTGGCTTCCTTCACTTTACATAATGTATTAGAGATTCATCCATGCTGTTGCAAATACCCATGTGTGTAACAGTAATTCATTCCTTTTTAATTCTTGTGTAGTATTACATTATATGGATGTACCTCATTTGTCCATTCACAAGTTAGTGGACATTTGGATTGTTTTTCGGTGATTACAAATAAAAGCACACTAAGTATTTGTGTCAGAAATCTGTGTATGGATATATATTTATCGAGATGTTTTTATTTCTCTTGAGATATTATCTAGGAATAGGATTGCTGGGTTGAATAGTGTACACGTCATTTAAGAATGAGGAACTGAGAAATGAATAGGTCACATAAGTTACTAACCTGGTTTCATAATTTCCAGAGCTCAGATTGGAACAAAAGCCATCTCACCCCAGATTCCTTGGTTTAAACCAGCACTTGAACACATGTAACCTAAATATATCATTGTAAGAAATGATTAGGACAAACTAGAAAACTGCTTTGCTGCTCTGGGTTTACTACTCCTTTGTCTCTGATGACAGCACATTCTGTCAACACGGCTGTCTAAAAGGGTGGTTGTCAGGGACTCAGGGATCGGAGTTAGCTCCTTTATCATAAATCCTGCACTAGGTACTTTTTTCTGAGTTAATTTGATGTAAAAGTATTTTTAAAAATCTTTGCTTCAATACATGGAATTAAACATTTCTTTTGTTTACCTGTAAGATTAACATCTCAAGAGCCACGTGGGAGTACGCACACACCAAATATTCTCTGTGAAATCATCTTTCTCTGTACATAGCATCCAGATTTTGGGAAACTAACCCATGAAGGCATAATAAAGTCGAAAACACTTGGATGTCTTAGGGTACAAATCCTGTGCTTTACATATAGGTAAGAGGAGTGACTTTTGCAAAGGTGAAGGTCAGTCCATAAAAAATTGATATAAGACTGGATTTCTGTATGTCTCTCAGATTCAATATTCTCCAAACTTCTTTAATAGTCACTTCTCTTATTAAACTCAGCATATGTAAATATAATAAATATTTATTAATGTTTGCTTATATCACATTAATACTGGCCATTGAAAAAATACCCATATCAACGTCATCATCAATCATCATCATTCCCTGACAATTTTGAGTCAGTTATTCAACTATCAGTATCACCACATTAGTTATTTACATTTTTCCAGAGCCCGTCTTTCTGCAAAGGGCAGAAAATGCGAAGGGCATTTTCAGCTTCATAATAATCACAATCAAACTCACTGAATAACCTGAGAAACCTTATTTTTTTGCTCAATCACAATACCTCAATCCAAGTAGCTGTGGGATATGTATTCGTTTGTAGTATAGCCGCCTATACCTACTAACAATGGCTTATAGTTCTCTTTTTCAATTAATCTTTTCCAGCTTTATCAAGATATAATTGACATGGTATTGTGTAAGTTTAAGGTATACAGTGTAATAATTTGATGTCTTAATTTATTTTAACTTGTTTTAGCAAACATTTTGCAAAAGATTAAGATTACCATTATTAATTTCCCAAACTTCTATTTCAATATACTTTTACCTCTTTCTCCTTTTTCAGATATTGTTCTAGAATACGTCCATTACTCCTGAAGTCAGCTTTTCATTCATAGTCACTATTGAGAAATTAGCCACTGCTCAAGTTTTACTCAAGGAAAACTTAATTGCTATCCTATTCTCCACTCTAACAAGATTTCTGTATTATTTAGAAATCTTTAAATGGTAAGAGACTTGAAATTCTCTTGTGTTAAAAACTAAATTAAATTTAAAAGTAAATTAGGGTAAGCCTAGGACATGTTCCCTGAGTAGAAATTCTCACATCATAAAAACAAGGGGATATTTGGCTTTTAAGGCTGGTTCTCCTCCTGTTCATTCTGAGTGTCCACCCATTTATGGAGGATTCCTGCAAGCATTTACACACCATTAGCTTAATATTTCTGTTTACCAGCAGCCTAAGTTGGTTCTTCTCCCTCACATTAGTGCATTTTAAAGATTTAGTCTGGTATTGTTCTTTTTGAATGATTTAGAAAGTTTTTAAACTAAATTACCACTGGCTGGATCAGGGCAGGTATTTTTGATATTTAGTATTTCTTTGTTTTTAGCCTTTTATTTTGTCTATGGTTCTATCAAAAGCTATTATAACACAACAATAATAAACACGCTTGTGGTTTAAGGTTTAGCAAATTAGAAGGGTTAGTTTTTGATTTGGGTTCATTGATTAGGTCAGTGTAAGTTTCTGTTGACCCCAGAAATAGGCCAACGACTTTTGTAGAGCTGATGCATCAGTCAGACTAAACTTGATTCTGTCCCTGACCTTGTTCATTTCTGGGCCCTGAGAGCATTGCACCTCCAGTTCTCTAACAGGAGTGACATATTCTCAGTCTGACTCCTCAGTTAGGGGTGAGGACATCACACCTTCATTGGTAGGTGAAGATCAACCTTCCACTTCCTTTGGAATTTGTTTTGTTACTGGTATGTCCTGAACTTGACTCTTTATCCTGAACTTTGAACTTCAAATCTGTGAATGAAGTGTGACTGAGTTCATTGTATTTCTCTGCTTATCTCTGTAACTAAATGACAATGTCATCAATTAACTGCTATATAATATGAGATGCCTATATTCTCAGCACTGAGAGAACCATCATAGTAAGTGGTCTGCTAGCTAGCATGGGAGATCTATGAACTTTCATCATATGAACACTATACTGTAAAATGCTTTAGAGGTCTATGATGACTAGTGATTACAAAACACTCATATAACTATTGCTGCTGCTACTACTAATGACTATCACCAACCTTATAACAAATAGAAGAATATTTAATTACATAATCTGTACATGCCTCTGTTTAGTCACCATGCTAAATTATTTACAATCATTGTCTCATTTGATGTTTAGGAAAATCCCATACAAATATTATACAACAGTATATCTTAAAGTAGAATCATAAGGCACTATGATATAATACTATTATCTCCATTATAAGTATAGGCAGATCAAAACTAAATAGAGGTTGAATAAATTTGTAGAAAGCTCACATAGACATTAATGAAGTTCATGGAGAGAAGATATGGACACAAGGCTTAGTGGATCTCAAGCCATGCTTTTGAGCACAGAGGTAGGTAAGCAAGTGTTAAAGATAGATTCAATAACCCCACAGTCTCCTTCCTAAAACCATCTGTGGAACTTAGTGTGAACATTGATGATCTCATTGTGTTTATTTATTTATTCATTAACTTAATTTTTGGTCTTCCAGAGTAGAAGACATTCCAGTGGGGATAAAGATGTGTCTAATTAAGCAAAGCCACTATTGCAGAAATAAAGATGTAGCAAAGAACTCTGTTAATGCTACATTTATTCTCACCTGGCCCTTGACCTACCTGACTTATACGGTTCTATGCAATTATCCTTATTTCCTATCTGACTTATGTGATTTGAGTGTGGGACAGTAAATCAATCTTAGGTCCTGCAGGTCAGCTAGACAACTATCCTATCTAGGAGAATGGTAGATTGGCATTTAACCACTCCCCTTTCTGTTCACACCACTCTTATGTTTTCTTACCTAAGTCACTGTGTAGGTGGTCTCCAACACAATCCTTACGTTCAATGACTTCTGGAAGAACTCAGAAAAGCTGTTGTACTTACTCATAGTTTATTCCAGTGAAAGGATGTGGATTAAAATCAGCAAAGGTCAGTATTGCATAAGACGAAGTCCAGGAAAGATTACGTCAACATTTGCAGGTGTCTTCTCCCAGTAAAGTGTTATAGGCATTGCCTAATTTTTTCAGCAGCTGCATGTGAGATTACTGATCTTGAACAATTTGACAGAAAAATTTAATATCTCGAGTCTTGCATATCTGATTTGTCTATTTTATTTAATTGAGCTGTCAATTTAGTAAATGTTTTCTCTTTCATTTTTCACTTGTTTACTACAAAATGCTAATTATTTTTATTAGAAATTTATTTGTGTGTGTAATTTATGGCCTGGTTTGAAAGCAGGTCCTTTGGAGATGTTTTCCCCAACATCTCTTGCTCACCTAGGGCCATGTTTTATTTTTTTAAAAGTTTATCCAGTGACATGGATAGCATAAAACTTTTACTACAAATCTGCCCTGGGGCTGACTTGCTGATGCACATTTTCAGAGGGGGATTGTATTCCTCCAGCATTTCCTTTAAAATTTCTTCATTGGTCAGGTATGAGCATTCATTTCTTATTTTTTTGTACAATATCCTGCCAGCAACAAAGAAACTCAAGTCGCCTGTATTCAACAGAAACTCACAAGATTAAAAGCTGGTTTGGGGATGCTTTCAAACTGTATAGAAAACACAGTATGAATGCTTACTTCTTTATTTGACATTTTACAAGGTAAGTTGATTCACTAGCATCTCACATTGGTTTGTATAGTTGTATTGCAGTTATCATTGTCATTATAAATCTATGTATGTTAGCATAATTTATGCAATAGTGTTAATTGCTGACATTTTATTTACTGATGTCTGATTATTTCATAATTGGCTAGTAGTCATTTTTTTTTTATTTTTAGAAAGAGGAGAACAGAAAGAGAAAGAGAGAAACATTGATCAACTGTGTCTCATAGACCTCCAACTGAGAAACTGGCCCACAACCCAGGTGTGTACCCTGACTGGGAATTGAATTTGTGGTTCTTTTGGTTTGCAGTACGATGCCCAATCCATTGAGCCACACCAGTCAGGGCTAGTAGTCATTTCTTTAAGGTGCCTTCTGCATCTTATACATGGTCCTCATAGTCTTTGATAGTTCCTTTCTTTCTGTTACTGTGAGATATTCTCAGCTCATTTTCTGTGTTTTCTTCTCCAACCAAGAATCAGCCATTTCTCCAAGGAAGCCATAAATCATGTAGAAACTAGCAATACCTATCACCATCAAATCGCTCATTGCATTTAGATATCACTATTTTTAATGTAATTTTGTTCTAAAATTTTATAAATTATTTATGTGGTTGTAAAGAAAAAATTAAGAAAAAAGACATTTCTAATAAACTTAGCTTCTAAATATGTTCTCTTTATCTATCTTATACATTCCATTTCTTATTGGTAATATTCATTTTGTTTTGTGTGTAATCTTCTTCTGACTTTTTAATACATTTAAATATAAAAACACTTCTCTTTTTTATTAATTTTAGCCTTCTGTACATATTTTATACACTTGGATTTTAAGCTAGCAATATAACCTCAATATATTTCACTGTAATACATAAAGATATAACTCATATTTTTTTCAGTTACCTACTACTTTTTGATATGATTTTGTCATAACTTAGTCAACCAAATCACCACTGATTAACATTTGGGGTATTTAGGTTTTGTGATTAAAAATATTACATAAGGATACATTTTTTCATACTCTGTAGTACATTATTTTGTATGATTATTCTGGATACATAATCTACCATAATGCAAAAAAGGAAGTTTAAATATGGTGATAATGAATACACTTATCATACATGCGAGGAAACTGAACCTCAAGGAGATATTTCTAAGATTATACAGTTGGTATTTAATACTAAAACCAGATTCTAATTTCATGGGACTTCAAAGTCCATTCAGCTTAATTGCTAACACAATACATAACATTTACTAAAAAATAAACACTGGATCGATGCTCCATCAATCGCACAGTGAAAGCCAGGTTGAATGACAGCATGAGTGATTCAGTTTTATCTGAGAGCAGTTGCTTATATTTATTCTCACAAGGGTTGTTAAAGATAAATCAAGCTTTGAATTTGGCATAGACTGATTCATTTTGTTTGGAGACCTAGAAACTTTATCAAAATAATCTAACAAAAGGCACATGCAGAATCAATGTGAAAATACATTTGTAGGAATAGGGAAGAGCATAGTTTTTTCTTGTCAAAACTGTTCACCATTTTTAACCTCAGAATAATAAATCAGATCAGAATAATAAAAAAAATACACTTGATGCTGTGTAACAGCAGGGTCTGTTCTGTGGTGAAGACTCTCTTGAAAGGAGAAGATGAATTAAGATCTACTTGGCCATTTGCTTTTCTAATGTTATGGTCAGTTTACAGAGGAAACATTGGCCTATATAAAATATGCTTCATAGTTCTATCTCCTATGAGAATTATCTTAGTTGAATAGAAGTAGAAATAAACCAAGTAGTACAAAAATATATGTATTTTTACTTGTTTTCTATATAGACTCAAAAAGCAGAAACATTTGAAATAGATCCTTTTCTTTTCTACATCAAAGTAAAGATTGCATTGACTGACAGTCTTAATAACTGTGGAGTTGCTATGCTTGTTGCTAGTATTACAGAACCATGAGGAGTTTGCAGTAATCATAAATTCCACCAGGAATCTCCATTCTCTCTCTCTCATGTTTGTTTCTGCAAATACTTTTCTCATTTGCTGCAAGTCACGATAAAGTCAGGCATTCTTTAGAGTATTGTTCTTCATACAGTTCTTTTATCCACGGAAATTTCTTTAACATAAACCATTAAGCATTATGATTTCAGTAGATGGTACCAATATAGTAGCATTAGACTACTGTAGTGTTTATGTTCAAGAAAGCATTCTTGAAGAAATTTCTTTATCTTGATACTCTACTGGAAATTTCTTGATAGAAATGAGATATAATATAATATTATTTTCATATTATGGAATTTGGAAACTATTCATTAATCTGTGTTTTAAAAATCAGATAAATACCATAAGTTAGATTTCATGTTAATAATTTAACCTATAATTTAAACTTTAAACCATTTATTAGTCTCCATCTTCCAGTTATGATCCTAATACTTGCTTTATTGAGTAAAATATAAGATATAAGCAGTCATCAGTATAATATTTATTTCAAAACTTGGCCAGCATGATATTTTTTATTCTCAAACAAGTATAAAAATATTATAAATCTTCTGATTTATTTATTTAATCAGTTGCTTACTTCTGTGGACCTAAATGTGTCCCTCCAAAATTCATATGTTGAATCCCTAACCTTTAATGTGATGGTATCTAGAGATGGGACTTTGAGAAATTATGAAGCTTAAATGAGATCATGAGGGTTGGTCCCTCATGATGGGATTGTTGCTTTTATCAGAAAAGGCACCAGAGAGACTGCTCTCTCTCTCTCCATATGTATCATTTGAGGACACAGTAAAAAGGTAGCCATCTACAAGCCAGAAAGGGAACTCTCACCAAATCCTAGCTGTGCTGGTGCCTTGAATTCAGACTGCCAGCTTCCAGTACTATGAGAAATAGATTTATGTTGTGTAAGCTACCCAGTATTCTGTTAGGGCAGCCCATGCTAAGATACTTGCTGAATAACATGTAATAAATTTCTCCCAAGTGCTCAACATATAGTTATGTTCTAAGGATACCAAGATAGTGTATTAGTATTATTCTCGTAGCAAATGACAGAAATATAACTCAATCTATTTAAAATGAGAAGATAGGAAGTGAGTTATTCACTTATTTTCCTGGAAAATGTGGGTCTCTCTACTTTTAGATATGGCTTAGATCCAGATCCAGATACATAAACAGAACTTTTAGAGTTTATCTTTTTTTCTCCATTCTCTTGCTTTTTTCTTTTTCTCTACAGAATGTTGAAAGAATGAGCACAGCATTACTTGGTCCCTAAGCCTACATTATTCACATAGCTCATTATTCTGTTGATTTCTTTCATAGTCATTCCAGAATGTATCAGAAGGAATTATTCAATGTTACTATTTTTTTCTATTTGGAGACACACTCTCATCTCTCAATCACTAACTGTTGCTAAGAGAATATCATGTTCTGATGGTTATGATCTGGTTCATGAGTTCACCTTTGGTATGTTAGTGTAGGGAGGGACACACACACTTATGATCCACAATGGCTGAAAATAAAGGAGGTTGGTTCTTCCATAAATAATCGTTGTCAGTAAAAACACATAGAGCTTCAACTCTCATGGGGTTCACACACGCACACACCCACACAGAAATAATCTGTCCCTTAATTACACAGCTCAGTTTCTGACCACTTCTCAGACGTGTAATAGAAAACTTGTCTCGGGTGGTTAATTTTAAGCTGATATATAAATAGCAAGTAAGATTTAAACAAGTAAAATAAAGGAAGTTGCTTATAAGAAGTATTCAAAGTCCAAATAACATTGGATTCTAGATATGACTGCATCTTTCCCATACTAAAAATAAAAAGTAAAAAGTCACCTCCATTAAAATCTTTATCTATGTTGACTTAGGTCATGACTGCACCATGCAAAATAATCCCTCCAAAAACAAACACTGGCCATCCTATCAATTAAAAGTGTCCAGCAAAGATGACCTCTGCTCTTGAGACTTGTACTCAGGATAATCTCTAAAATTATGCAAACAAAAACCATCATGATGGCCTCACAACTCTTCCTGGCCCTCAGTGACAACAAAAACACACACATTAATAAAGTAAACTCAGAAAATCTGAAGAGCTGGAATACTCAACAATTTGAATTTTGTCCTTAATTGTTTTGCCAAATGATTTGATGCTTCATACATGCAGAGCATAGTTTTAGCCTTCAAAATGAGTTTCCCTATTCATTGTTCTTATTCTGGAGCTCAGGTTGAAGGATTATGTGCTACCTGGACTATTACCAATGACCTTGGCAGAGAAAAATACAGCTATTTATACTGAAATAAAGGTTCCTGAAGGGATGCATGTCATATCTATTCAATAATTATTTGCTATAATTGTCTCATGGTGCTAGACAGTTTGATCTTAACAAGTGTCCAGAAAGGAAAACCAAAAGTAAATGTCAAACAGTAGTGTTGATCACCCCACAGAAATATTTTACTACCCAAAAAGTATGGTTCATTCTTAATGCAATGCTTCACTTCTTAATGAATAATTCTTCCTAATTTATTACAATTTTATAGGTTACATATTTTGGAAAACTGGCATAAAGTCATATTCTGACAAATATAAATAAAAGGAGAGTTCTTAGTTTATTTTTTATCAGTCATCATAAAGACTGTCTTATGGATTTTAGTGAAAACAGCATAGATAAGACTAGACTAAACCGGTTTCAAAAAACATAATTTTTCTTGGGCTAACTCTAAGGTCTGTCATTTGTTGAAATTTAGGACCAATGTGTTAATTATGCAGTTTATTCAACTTCAGAGATGCTAAGTAACTGCACTCATTCTCGTGAAAGATAACTTTTGGGAACTCTAACACTTTCTGAGTATGAGTCAGCTCATACCAAACTAGCTGAAAAAGAATAATAAATATTTAAGATTTCATTTTTGTACTTTTTGTATTTCAAGGTAAATAAAATTTATTGTTTTAAACTTAAACTCTCCTTTGAATTTGACTAAAAAAACCCAAATGTGTTTATGCACAGAAAAAGGCCATATTGATACAGCTGATAATTATGTTATTAACATTTATCTATCTAGAGGGAGACACTTGATATTGGGGATTAAATGAGTGACTAAAATTGGAAAGATAGTTGAACATAGATTGAGATCTTAAAGTTAATTTCAATAATATGACAATGTAAACCATTATAAGGGTATTCTGAGACTTCATACACAAAAGCCAAAATAAACAAAGAATTGGTTGAAATTTGGAAAAATAGCTAATCAAGGTGGAAACCAGTCTCTAAACCTAGTCCCGGTCTCCAGCACACACACACACAACACACAAAGGACAGGTCTATCCCTGTTTGCTTTGCAAGTAAATAACTTACTGAAATTTGCCTGACCCAGGAAAAAAGAGGGTGTGAACCTCGCTCAGGCCTGCTGCATTGTTTTTTGGATTATCTAATTTTCAAGTTATAGACTTTCTTCTACTGTCTCAGTCTAAAATTATCCCAGAATAATAGTATTTTTTTGTTTTTGCCTACATATTTTTTCATAAATATTTTGCATAAAAATACTAGATCTAATATTTTCAGGATTTTTTTTCAAAGAGCTATCTGTTCATTTCTGTTAAATCCTTGTTTCCTTCACAGAAACTCTTCATATCTCCTCTCAGCTTTGATTCATCTACTCTTTATTAGACACACTGAAAACAAAAACACTGGTAACTAGAAAATAGATATAAGCCCTCTTTGCTGACCCCGTTCAGCTGAAACGCTCCATACTGCTACTGTATTTGTGGTAGGCTGATAACCCCTAAGTATTTTATTTTTTTAAAAAACTGTTTTTCTGACTAAAAATTAGGCCAACATTTCAATTTCTCCTTAAATTTTTTGGTTCTAATAGCCAGCGTTGTTGGCCATTCTCAACCTGAATTCCTGTCTTCTTTAATGAACGTTTTCAAAATGTTCAGTTCTTTATCAACTCACAAGAAAATGCATTTTATTTATTTTTGCCCAATTTTAATACAGATCAATTCTTTCATAGAGGTAAAGTTACAGCCTTTCTTTTTTCTAGCCACTTCTGATTTGCCCAGTTATAGACTAGTGTTCAACTTAACTAGATCATTTGATTTTTATTGAAACAAAGATTTCAAAAATAAGTAGCTGTCATTTGCATACAATCAGAAGAAAATCAGGTTACTCACTATAAAGCAGGTGTTTCATATAGTTGAAGCAGTACATACCTTCCACCAAAAAGAGTTTTTCAGTTTCAGCACTAACATTTTGTTTCTGGTAACTCATTGTTGGGGGAGGCTGTAATTTGCATTGTAGGATACTTAATAGCTTCCCTGCCTTCTACCCATTAGAGGCCAGTAGCATCATCCTAGTTGTGACACAAAAAAATGTCTCTGGAATTCACAAACATCCATGGAGGAAGAGGGCAAAATAACTTAACTGAGAACCAGTGACCCAATAGATATTGTGTCCTTCCCCATCCTGTTAAGCAAGTCAGACTCCTAAAATATACTATTTTATCTTGATCTCAGGTGTTAAATCAACAAAATAAAACCCATTCCTAACATTCTACCATTGCCACAATGCACTATATTGAAATGTAACTAGAAAATTTTAGAGCATATGGAGAGGAGGCGAGGTATTCATTGAGTGCCTGCATATGGATGAAAAAATTAATTAAAACTGCCGCAGTGTATCATTAAAATCTCTCTGGAATGTTAAATTACTGAGACTGTTCCTAAAGAAGGTGAAGGTAAGATGTCTTTGCTAGTCCTTTGGTATGTAATGCCACAGTTGATTAACTCCTTTTTCTATTTCATATTGTTTTCCTGGAGGCCATTAAACACACTTCTGACTACCTCCATAAGTACTACTTGGGGTATTTCATTTGTTTTAATAACAACTTATCCTGCTTTTCTCAGGCTCTCTTACACTCAGCACCATATTAAGTTCTGGCTGCCCTCCTAACTTCCACATCAATTTCTTATAGATTTAAAATATATAGATTTATAAAAATGCAGGGGAGAAACATGATATATATACATATATATGTATATATGTGTGTATATATATATTGCATTTATATATATATATCCCCTGCATTTATATATATATACATCCAAAGTTTGTGCTTTCAAGGTGCTTTGCCTTATTGCATATTACAGGAGACTGATATATACATTAGGGTGATAGAAATAATAACAATTATAGCAAAACATTTTTATAATATATTATAAATTAAAAAGCATTATATATTTAAATCTGCAGTCATTTTAAAAGGTGTGACAAGATTCTTTTGATAATTTATCTCTGAATATCGCTAATTTGATGTAGACAAGCTCCAGGTCCATGTGCCCCTGGATGGACACATTAGGGATATGTGTCTTGGAACACCCAAACTAATGGGTGGAAACCGGGATCTTAATTTGCTCCATCAAGCTTTAATAATTAAGGATTTTAGGCTTTGTCTCAAATTGATGTCACTGTTCTAGGAATATTGATAAGAAGGTGGAGAGACTAGGAAGAGTTAACAATTTTAGGAGAGACAGTTTTCACAAGTGAGAAGTTTATAGTTCAGAGAGTATGACAGACATTTGGCTTTTACTTTTTATAATCAGTGCTAGCACATCAACTTATTTTTCATTTATACTTCTGTTCAGTCCATGTCTTACGGCTTATTTGTGTCATGCTAACCAAGGACTTTATACACAGATTATTTTATTAGATTTATTTTTTGCAAAGTTTTGTTTTCCTTCCTAATAGTTTCCTCTTCTCTTTTTGTTTATAATTGCTCTATTTAATTTTTAAGGAGAACATTTAAGTGTCACCATGGAATTATCTTTACCATCACTAGTATTTATAGAGCACATTAGTGGATGATGATCTATCACTCTGGTCACGATAATATAAACACTACTGAGAATTGACTATTTACTATGCATCATTTTTAACAGTTACCTATATTAAATTTTCAATCCTTTCAGAAATCCTAGGAAGTTATTATTCTTCAAATGCAGATCATAAAAATTAGGCAAAACACTATTAAGTAATGTTTACAATAGTTAAATCCGACAGTTTTCAATTTCAGACACCTTAACTCCTAAGTCAGTGGTTTCAGTTAGGACAGAGTTGTGGTTGGGACTCATCCTTGTCCTCCAAGCCCTCATTATTGCATAACTGTGGAGCTATTTCCAACATGTAGATTATACATTCAGTCTTAAATTGGGAATTGGTAAGCCTAAAGTGAAGTTTTTTATGGTGAGTTGGTAAATTTCTTTAGTAGGAAGCAAAGGGGAGGTTAGGGCAGGGTCAAGTTTACCAGGATTTCCAAAGATTGTGCTTTCAAGGTGCTTTGTCTTACTGCATATTACAGGAGACTGAGATATACTTTAGGGTGATAGAAATAATAACAATTATAGCAAAACATTTTTATAATGTTTTATAAATTAAAAAGCATTCTCACAGTATAATCTTACCAAGTTCACTTCTGCCGCATACTTCTGACACCTGTTTTAAAGATAAAATTGAGACCTCAGATTTTTTACTTTATCAAGATTGCATAACTCTCAAATTCCACCAAAAACTGTAATAATGATGGAATTTTTTATTTTAAATTCCTAATTAATTTTCTCACACTTCTGCTTCCCTAAATAAACACGTAGGAATACACACACACATATGCACAGGTTGCCTCTCTCCTCCACATGCATGCAGCCACCCATGTGCTTATACTCGCACGCCCACACACAGTGCATACACACACTTGTATGCTCCCATCACACACACGATTCTTACTGGATCCCTCCCCTGTTTCTTAAGTCTCGTGCACACATGTAATAACATTTGGAGGTTTTCCTCAGCCAACTGAAGAGCATTTATCTCCCCAGGTGATCCTGGGTTCCTTCTGTATAATACCTCAAAGCCTAGGTTATGAAAATTTTGAAAGCAAATATTTGTGTAATTGATTTTTATTAGATATATTCAAAGGTAAATAATCAAAATAATCTGGAGGTATATTTATTTTAAAAATTATTGAACCTTTCAGAGTCAATATATTTGGCACTCTTTTCTCTCAAGAAACTTTATTGGTGAAAAAGAGGAAGAGAAGGAAGAAAAAGAGGAAGGGTGTGAATCCTATAATGGTCAAATAAAATGTCATAACTAACAACAGCAGTGTATAGTCTGAGGCCATTGGCCTCTGGAAGGTGAAGTATATTTTCTGGTGAGTAAACTTAGTTCTATTGAGGGTTGTTTGATTAAAGTAAAGGGCACAAAATCGGGGTCACTATAGGACAGGGATGAGGAGAAACCTAAAATCTGCAAGTAGGAGCTCAGGAAAGTTCCTATTGTTTTCAAAGCACGAAGGTTCTCTTCCAATAGTACCAAAATTCTAATTACAAATTACGTGTCAATTTCCATTGCTATTATTGGTATCATTACTATTAGTATTGAGTAAGATTTTTACTGTAAAAATCATCTTTCCTTGTAACAACAGGAGGTAACTTAAAGAGGACCTAAGAAAGGTGGCTAAAAGTTAATTATTTTCCTTTTAATTTACATTGAAAGAAATCCTCATCTCTCTTGGCTACTCTATATTTCTCAAACATTACATATCACATGTTTCAACCAGATGGCTTAAGTGAAATGTTATTAGGCTGTTACCTAACCACTTCTTCTTCTTTGCCCCCAGGATTCTGCAGATTCATTGCTGCCAAGGAATAGAGCTCCCAGGTAGTGAGACAGCGTCTGCCCCACCTTTTCTGTCCTGGTTCACAGCTAGAGAGGTGTCAGCATGACAGCTGCATTGGATTTCCAAACTGCTTAGATTCTCCCCACTGAGCTCTCTACACAGCAGAAATGTTTCTGCATGTCATAATTTGATGCATGAAATTATTCAATGTCAGGAAAATCTGAAATAGTGCCTCAGATTCAAATCAGAGAAGTATGGCTAGTTCATCATGTTAGAAGGCTCTTACTAATGCATTTGAATGAACCCCTGCATCATGTTTGTCAAATATAACCTATTAGCAAATAATAAAATAAAAACAGAAGTTAGGAAATAACATTTGATAATTTAAATACAGGAATATTCTGTGAAATTGCCACACTTGTGAAAGAGACCTGAGATGAATTCAGAAAAATAGAAAAACAACTGTGGCCTGGAAGATAACTAGCTTCTAGAAAACAGAGAAACCCAGTACTTGCTCTGGAATCCTAAGAATATCAAGATTTGTAATCAACAAACCTGTAATTAAACTATGTGACACTAGGATTTCCACAGGTGGTGGAAGGAAATACTAATGTCCCTCTGTAGCAAACTGTCTCAGAATGGGAACTCAACAACTTGATGTAGTACTGGAGTAGGACAGTCTTCAATCACTTTCTTACATTTTCTGAGTTTTGGACATAACTTTGGGATCAAAACAAGGTATAATATTAATCAAGTTCAGGATTTGGGTAATGTGAAGATCTGTAGTTGAGCAATAAGTGCTTTCTGGTTTCCTACTCTCTTCTAAGGCTCCTATTCTTAGATGTTTCCACCTAATTACACATGGCACTTGAGGACAATGACAAACTTATGGTAGACTGAGAGCCACCCCTCTCTACACTGACTGATCATATCTTTAATTGACCGTTATATTTATATATATACAGACACATATATGTGTATACATATATACATGTACAATACAGTCTGTCCAGTAATAGTCCAGCCACTGTTAATATAACAAGAGTTTGTGCCACATATAGATGTAACCTGGCAGTCAAAGACAGTGACTGGAATGCACATGTCTGAACAATGATGACTTGACTGTGCTAGTCAGTGGAGGTGGTAGATGCCATTGAGTGAGCGTGTGTGCTGTGTGGCAATAACATTAAAAAATGACTGAGCAAGTAGAGCAACAAATCTGCAAGGAATTTTGCATTAAATTTGAACATTCCTCCGTGGAAACTATTTGGATAATTCTGAAGACTGCAGCTATGGGAAACCAGTAAGTGGAAGCTTCATCATAACAACATGCCTGCTCATGCATCTTGTCTCCTGCAGTTTTGTGTCAAAACATTAAATCACCCCAGTGACTTATTCTCCCCTACAGCCAAGATTTGGTGTCCTGTGACTCCTGGATTTTCCCCAAACTAAAATCACTTTTGAAAGGGAAAAGATTTCACACCATTGCTAAGATTCAGGAAAATGTAATGGGGCAGCTAATGATGATTGGGAGAATGGTGTGAGGTCCCAAGGTGCCTACTTTGAAGGGGGCTAAGGCATCATTGTCCCATGTACAATGTTTCTTATATCTTGTGTCTTCTTTAATAAATATCTCTCATTTTCACATTACATGGTTGTATATATTTTTGACAGACCTTGTGTTTGTGTTTGTATTTGTGTATGTGATTTTATTTTTTCCTTGAAAACAAACATGGCTTCAACATTTTTGGGGGTCTGTCTGGAGTAAAGGAAAGAAAAGAAAGAAGTCTTAAGAAGTACATTCATTTATCTAATATAACACATACATTAATTATTTTATTAAACGTCAGCAATTATAAGTACATTGATTTGACAGTATTTTTTAAATTTTAGATTATACAATAGTATAAATACTTTTTCACAATTTTACTTCATATAAAATAATTTCAACCACCTCAAGGGATGATGGTTATAAGTTTAAAATATTTAATCTGAGAATACATATCTTAAAAAACTACATTTATCATATGCTTTAACTGCACTGAGAAATAATAGTTAAACATTTTATCTGTAAACTATTTTATGTAAAATTCCCCATACTTCTTTGTCAAGAATATATATCATATAGATTAACTTTATAAATTAAATTATGGTTTAGAGAGGTTTTTTAACTTATAAGTCAAACATATTGTAAAGAAATAATTCAAACTCAAAACTTATATTTGTATATCTTTCTAAGTTAAATAAAAACCACTTTCTATTAATTGTCTTCAGCTGCTTACCAAATTATTCCAAGATTAATGGTTTACAGAAGCGATGATCCTTTATTATCTTTCACATATTTTCTGGATCAGGAATCTGGGTGAAGTTCAGCAGGCTGGTACAGAGTTAGAGTCTTTCATGAAGCTTCAGTCAGTTCGCTGGAACTGCAGTCATCTGAAGGCTTGACTTCCAAGGGGCTCATTCACAGAACTCTTAGGTATTTTGAATGCTGTCTAGAGGCCTCAGTTCCACTTCTTATTGGCCTCTCCATGGGAATGACTCTTAAGCATTTTCATGGCATGGTGCCAGTTTTCCCCAGAGAAAGCAAGAGACCAAAGTAACAATGACTTTTACTACCTAAACTCGGAAGACAGGTGGCGTCATCCCTGTACATTATGGATCACAGGAGCCTAGCCTTTTTGATGTGGAATGGGAGTGTGTAAAAGAGTGAATGACAGACAGTGAGGGAGGTTTACAGGCCATCTTGGAGACCAACTACTTCATGCCAAAGATTAGAAGCAAACAAATAAAAACACTATACCGGCATTCATCCTATAGCTTATCTTTCAATATTTGCTCCTATTAATTTATTCTATGCATCTCCTTCATACTAATTGGATATTTTGCTGTTTCTTATTTACATTCAAGCTTTTCTCTCTGCCCTTTTCCCGTGCTCTTCTCTGCACCTAGAATTTCCTCTGTATACTCCATCTATCCACGCCTCCGTGCTCTCCATATTTAGAGACTCCACTCAACCTCTTGTTTCCTGGGCTACTTTTCCAGTTTCCACATCCTTTACCATTTGAAATTAATCTCCCGTCAATTTTTTTAATAAATCCATACCCTATCTTTTTTGGCTTTTTATAGCATTTTTGTTTTACTTTGTATGAAAAATACATATGGGCATATGTTATATTTCATACTAAATTTTGGCATCTTTTAAATCCCATTCAATTCCTTATTCACCTTTTTAATGTCTACAGCATCTAGGATTATCGTATTGTGCATTAGAGACTCTCAATAAATGTTTGCTGAAGAAATCGATTTAATCTATCTGAACAGGTAAAATTAAAGAAAGATGGTAGATTATTCATTGAAAATTTACTTTAATGAAATCAAACTATCTTGCTTCATTCTAGGTACTGTAAAAATAAAGCTAAATTAAAAATATTAATAGATTTCATATTTGATTACCCATTTTATACAATATATGGCACGATATTTAAATTTTCACAACAAATCTGTGGGGAATACCAATTGTCCCTTCTGTCATTAATCATTAAATTGGAGCTCGGAGATGTTGGTTTGTAGCAAAGTCCAAGATGAACTCATGCCTTTTTAAATCTAACATTTGCTATTTTTACCTCTTTTGAAATAGCATCACAGAATTTTGCCACTGAAGTCTTTGACAGAAAGCATAATCTTGCATTATTCCCATATCATTTAAATATATTAGAAACTACAGAACATGGGCAGAAACTGATTAATGTATAATAACTACAAAATCATTAGAATTTCACTGAAAGAAAGAGATATTTATTAATGGAGTTGCATCCAGTACAACTTAGAGGTGCTGTTGTAATTTTTAAAGCTGATCTCAAAGATTTTACACAGATACATGCACATGGATATAAAATGGCACTAATATTTGCCATTAAAAACTCCTAAAAATCCTCCTAAAAAGGCACATAGGCCTTCTCCTTTACAGTAAGAAATTGGCCTCTGTAAGCAAGAAGGCTCACTGTTTCTCATTTAAAAGAGTTATTGTACATGCTTCATCTCAATGTTGTCCCAGTCCTTACCATGCTGACCTGAGACACCAGCAGTGTCACAGGGGCAGCAGTCAAGGCCAGAACTGGCACTTCGTGTGTAGTTCTACCAGGATCTGATTTCACTGGCCCACCTTTGCTCCTGTTAATTAGAGGAGAAAATGTATGACAGCTTTTCAATACTATAGAAACCAAAAAACTTGCACTAACAAAGCAACAGAAAGTCAACAGGACATCATGGCTCTTAGACATGTCACCAAGCAGGCTTCTGAACCGTCCTTCCAGTTGCCCTCTAGTAGCTGTTGCATCAGCCACCTCCTGCAGTGGCAGCCGGAGGTTTCCTGGGTGATCATGAGAAAGTCATCCAAGCTGACGAAAGACCATCCTGCCTGCTGACACAGCTCTACAGACATTGTGATAGTCTCCTTTCTGTTATTAGTAATTAATCTATACAAAATGATACACAATGAGTGCACATGGTCTGGAAAGAGGGAAATAGGACAAACTCTAATTTTCAAGGCAAATTCCTCAGGCAGGTGTAATAAATTGAAGCTTATGCTATTGATTAGATGTAACACTAGGATTATGAAAAGAAGTGTCTGTATCCTGAAGCACAATTTCGAAATGTATACCCTGAAATAAAAATGAAACTATTCTCACTTGTCTGGCAAATTATATAAGAAACACATACCAGAGCCAGTTAATGTGGAGAATATTTGCCCTGAAAAAAAATCATTCAAAATACAGCTTGTTAATTATTTGTTGCTTACTCTCCTTTTCTTACTCTTGTGGTCTACTGTTCTCATGAT
>PVKM010016042.1:0-19449 GCA_004027735.1 Carollia perspicillata | reverse complement strand
GCTGGCGCTCGGAAATCCTCCCGCGCAGAGACACGAGCAGGACACGAAGCCCAGTCCCCTCCCACCGTGATGTGTATTCTCAGTTTCTATGTATTGTTTTTCAAGGAATATTTTCCGCACGTACGAGCATGCTGCAAAGGGCGAGGAGGAGAGGGAGTGCTGGGCAGAGTCGGCCACATGGTGTCGGAGCCTGGCTTCCAGTCCCAGCTCGGCCATTTGTCGGCTAGCTTGAGAGCCTGGGCAAGTGACGGCCGCCTTTTGCGCCCCCAAAGCACAGGCAGCCTCTAAGATGCCCCCCAATGATCCCCACTTCCTCCTTTTCCTGCCCTTATGTGTAAATACTATGTAAGCCTCTTGCATTGAGTGGGGGCTGAACTTACTGACTCACGTCTAACAATTACGTCCGAATTAATGCAATGTCGTCTCTACCGAGATTAGGTTATAAAAAGTCAGTGGCTTCTGGCCTGAGTGCACAGGGGAAGGCAGCTGCCAGGTCCCTGCAGCCACCTTATAAGGACACTTGAGCAGCTTATTGTAAAGCTCACGTGGTGACTAATGAAAGTCTCCAGCCAGTAGCACATACAGGAAGTGAATCTGCCCCTGGGGAGAGTTGCTGTCCAGGGGCTCTGAAGTTCCGGTTATTCGAGGTGAGGAAGTTTCAGAAATCTGCTGCACAGCAGTGTGCCCCCGGTGAGCAACACAGCACTGCACACCCACGATGTTGTTAGAACAGTACATCTCATATGTATGCTCTTACCACAATTTTAAAAAAGAGAAAAAGAAAGAAGGAAGGGAGGGAGGGAGGGAGGGAGGGAGGGAGGAAGGAAGGAAGGAAGGAAGGAAGGAAGGAAGGAAAAAGAAAGCAAGCGTGCCTTCAAGTGAGAGAGCAGCCCCAGCTGACAGTTTGCCCACAGCCTCGTGGGAGACCTTGAACTAGAACCACCCAGCTAAGCTGCACCTGGACTCCTGACCCACGGAAACTCTCTGAGATGATGAATATTGCTTAAGCTGCTGAACTTGGGAGCCATTTGTCACAGGGCAGTGGATAACTACTACACCCAGCTCCCTCATATGTAAAATGGGACTCACACTGCAAGAGTTAGTGGGAAGGTCAGATGAGTTAATATTGGTGAAGCGACGGGAAAATGGCCGGCACGCAGTAAGCATCAGTACATGCTGACACATTTACTTAAGAAGGGTGGCATATTTGTAGGCTCATCCCCCTTTGAAACAAATGTCCTTGAAAAATACAAATGGGAAAACGCTATACACAGTGTTCTGCACTTCAGTTTTTATTGATTACCACATGGATCAGAGCCCTTGTTCTACATCTGCCCACAAAGTCATCTCTTCCTTTTCCACTGCTGCATAATATTCCACTGTTTACCTGAATGCCACTTTACTTAACCAGTCTTTTATTGCTGGCGTTTAGGATGCCCCCAGGTTTTTGTCTTTTGTTTTGTCTCAGCACCCCATTTTAACTGTGATGTTTTCAGTCACGGACTGTTGGAGGTAGAAGAAATGGATCTTTGGAATCATTCGGTACCAGGGCTTCAAACTGTGGTCCTGAGAGGCCGAGCATTCTGTGGCGCCCCCTGCCTTTCACCAGAACTTCTGTCTTTTTAACTGTCTGACCCCAAACACAGGGCTCCACTGATTGCTCCATGCTCACAGGCCCTCTGTGGGACGGAACTGCAGCTTTATCACGGGAGTAACTGTGGCAAAGAAGCCCATTTCCCAGCCAGCTCTTTGGGATACTCCCAAACCACAAACTGCTGTTTGCCAGGTGAGAGGGGTCAATAGGTGTTATGAAGGGGAAATAGGGTGCATGGTTGAATAGGTTTAGGAAACGCTGAGCTTGACAGACTTAACCAGGTTCACTTACCAATAATAGGAATATCTCTTGGGCACTTGGGACGTCCCAGGCACACTACAGGGTTCATTGCAATTAATCCCCAACCCCGTGAGGCGGGGATTTCCAGCTTTCACTGGAAACCTTTTTCAAAGAAGAAGAAACTACGATTCACAGGGTTATGTGATTTGCCCAGGAGCATTCAGCTGGCACGCAGCGGATCCAAAATTCAAATTACAGTTGAGGGTTCCAAAGGCTGTGATCATAACCCTGACTGATCGCAGGACTTCTGAGGGCCTGTAGCAAGCTGTGGGACGCTGTCATCATTTCATCTCAGAGCCCTTTCTTCGCGGAGTATCCGCCTGTAGTCAATAAGACTATCGATAAGCAAAGGGTCACAGGACACAATGTCTATCTCCAGCATCAGATGGAGTGGGCAACCATCTGGTTTGCTCAGGGCCAAGGTGGTCCTGTCCTGGGATATGGAACTTTACAGGATTTTTAAAAACATTAAAAAAATTATTCAGATACAATTCACCTAACATGAATTTTATCATGTTAAAGAGTACAATTCAGTCATTTTAGTGCATTTAAATTGTGCAACCGTCCCTACTATTTAATTCCAGAACATTTTCACTAATCCGAAAGGAAACCCCATATTGCTATACCCATTAGGCACTTCCTCGAACACCTGCTCCTCCAGGCCTCGGCAACCAGGGATCCACTTCCTGTCTCTGTGGACTTGCCTGGTTGGGACATTTCACATAAATGGAATCACACACTCTGTGGTCTTTGGTGTCCGGCTTCTCTCACTGAACACCATGTTTCCAGGGTCCATCCACGATGTAGCAAGTGTCAGTGCTTCGCTCCTTTTCATGGCCAAGTAATATTCCAGTGTGGACCAGACCACATTTTGTGTGTCCATTCATCCTTTCATGCACATATGAGTCATTTCCACTTTGAGGCTATCATGAGTAATGCTGCTATGAACACTGTGAACATTCACGGACAAGTGTTTGTGTGGATGAATGTCGTCAATTCCTCTGGGTCACACAGAAACTGATTAACTTTTTGAGAAGCTGGGACTTTCAATTTTAAAATGGGAAAGTCCCAAGGAAACTGGGAGGAGTGTCCACACCCTATACATGATTCCCCGTTGACATCACTCGCCCTCGAGCTTTAGATAAGAGGACAAAGCAAGCAAGGTCCTGCCTCCCTGCACCCCCTGCTCTCCACCATCGCCCAGCTTTTCTGGTTCTGCGGCTTCCCGTGCTGCAGATTTTTGCTCTGACTCTTTCCTTTGGTCTCCTGCTTCCAGGGACTGAGCGACAGGACTGCGCGCAGTGTCAGACATCCGCGAAGCAGGGCCTTAGCTGGGAGAGTCGTGACGTCACAGGCTGCAGCTCAGCTGAAGGAGTTGCCTTTTAACTAAACAACTAGCATCCTTGGATTTTCTTTAAAAGCGGTCTGGCAGGTCCCCACCTTGTCCTTTTTCTCTATCAAGGACAACTGTCTCTTAACCAGCCTAAACCAACTGCTTACCAACATGGAACCGAAATAACTTACTACATACTGTTGGTTCTGCTATTACGTGGTATATATGTTCCTAAAAATCCTACCCTGAGTAAGACTGCACAATAAAAACCACAGGGCTCGTGGTAAAATTGGATTACAGTGACAATACCTAAAAACTTCGTCAGTGAGTTACACAACTTAAAAAAAAAATGAACTTAAACTAATATGGTAGCAGACTTATTCAATAACAACTTTAGTGAGGGATAATTCCATGTGACAGTCACCCTTTGAAAGCATATAGTTCGGTGTTTTTTAGAATATGAAACAACGTTGTGCAACTATTACCACAATCATTTTATAACATTTTCAGAACCACTCCAGAAAGAAATACCATACACTTTAGTGGCCCCTCCCCAGCCCCTCCCCCAGCCTGTGGACAAAAAGGGGCCACGCACTAAACCTGACAAACTCAGGGGTGACCTGTATGGCGGCCCCACAAACTCAGAGACCAAAGTAACCACCTAGGGTGGTCTGAGATGAAAACTTCACTGAAAGCAGTTTATGGCAGAGGTCATGTCCTAGGCTAGACTCTTCCCTGACAAAAGCCAATCTTTACCCTGACGGAGCCTGTCTATTCTCTTCTTGCATCTATGATGACATAGCTTTGGAATGCAGAGGTGTTTTTCCAACCACCTCACCAGAGCAGAGACCACAAATCCCCTCATTGTTACTGTTATCTTGTTAATTTTTTATGTTTGTTTAAATTTTATCTTTGTTGATTTGAGAGAGAGAAACATTGGTGTGAGAGAGAAACATCAGTTGGTTGCCTCCCATAAGCTCTCTTTCTGGGGACTGAACCCGAAACCTAGGCATGTGCCCTGACCAGGAATCGAACCCCGAACATTTTGGTGTACTGGAGGATGCTCCAACCCACTGGGCCACACAGGCCAGAGCTTTGTTGTTAACCGTTGACTGTTAACTATCTTGTACCCACCTACGTAAAAGAAGTATGTGTTCATCATTTCACTTTTCTATCCAATCCCAGAGCTTTCCCCACTTGGCTTTCTCTCGCCTCCCTAATCTATCACCACCTCTTTTGATTGTAGTGTATAAAATAAGGTGCAAAACTGCTATTGTCTAGAGCATTTTCTCAAATCATTGAGGTTTTGCTTCCCAGCAATTGCTGTCAGTTTGGCTCAAATAAACTGATAAAAATTCTTGCAGGTTTGGACGCTTCTTACGCTGACAAGCCTCTGACAACCATTCATCTACTTTCTACCCCCCTGGATTTGCCCATCATGGACATCTCATATAAGTGGTATCTTACCACGTGCAACCTTTGGATGACAGACAGCTTTCCCTCAGCTCATCCCCACGGTAGGCTCAGCCGCTGGCAGCATGTATCAGGGTTTCGTTCCTCCTTATCGCCCCAAAATATTCCACTGCATTTTAGGCTGTGTTTCCACTTTCTTGAAGGTGTCCTTTAGAACACAAAAGTTTCAAATTGTGATGAAGCCCAATGTATCTGTTTTTCTCTTTTTTTCCACTTGTACTTTTGGCATCATATTTAAGAAACTGTTGCCAAACAAAGGCCATGAAGATTCTTCTCGTGTATTTTCATCGAAGAGTTTCATAGTTTTAGCCCTTACAGTTAGGTCTACGATCTATTTTAAGTTAATTTTTTACGTGGTGTGAGGTGGTGGCCCAACTTTATCCTTTTGTACGTGGAGATCCAATCGCCCCAGCACCGTTTGTTGAAGAGACTGTTCTTTCCCCATTAAACGGTTTTAACACCCTTGTCAAAAACAATGGACTACAAACGCGCAGGTTTATTTCTGAACTCTCAGTGGTGGTCCATTTATCTGTAGGTCTAGCTTTATCTCCAAACCACGTTTAATCTTCACAGTAAGTCTTAAAATCTGGAAGTGTGAGTCCTCCAATTCGGTTCTTTCTCAAGATTGTTCGTCCTATTCTGGGTTCCTTGCATTTCCATATAAAGTGTAGGATCAGCTTGTCAATTTCTGCCAAAAAAAAAAAAGCTAGATTTTGATAGAGATTACATTGAGTCTGTAGATCAGTTTGGGGAGTATTACTATCTTAATAACATTAACTCTTCTCATCCATGAACATGGGATGTCTTTTGACTTATTTAGATCTTTAATCTTTTAATCACTTTTTTTTTTCTTTTTAGTTTTCCTTGTACAGGTCTTGGCTTCTTTCCTTAAATTTGTTCCCAAGTCTTTTATTGTTTTTGGTGTTATTGTATGTGGGATTCTTTTCTTAATTTAAATTTCAGGTGGTTCATTGCTCATGTATAGAAAAACACTTGAGTTTTGTATATGCTTCCTTGTATTCTGAAACCTTGTTGAATTCCTTTAATAGTCCTGATAGCTTTTTCATGGGTTCCTTAGGATTTTCCACACACGAGATCTCATCAGCTGCAAGCCGAGATAGTTTGGAGCATCCGGCTCAATGGTGGAGCGACACGGTGACGGCGGACGTCTTTGTCTTGTTCCCGAGCTTGGGTGGCAAGCACTCAGTTTCTCACGGCGGAGCATCACTCACAGCGGCATTTTTGTAGATGGACTTTACCAGGCTGAGGAAGCTCTGCTCTGTTCCAAGTTTACTGAGTGGTTTTTTTTTTATCATGAAAGAGTGCTGGATTTTGTCAAATGCTTGTTCTGCATCTGTTGAGATGATCATGTGGTTTTCGTCCTTTATTTCTACTAACATGGTTATTTTTTTATATTGAACCAACCAAAATTGCATCCTTGGGATACATTCCACTTGGTCATGGGGTATAATTCTTTTTATGTGTTGCTGGATTTAGTTTAATAGTATTTCGTTTAGGACTTTTGCATCTATGCTCAAAAAGGATGTCGATCTCTAGTTTTTTCTTCTTGTGATGTCTTTGCCTGCTTTTGGTGACAAGACAGTATGTTTCATATAACGTTAGAAGGGACTCATGGAGTCTTACCTCTCTTCTATTTTTAAGAATAGTTTGTGAAAGATTGGTGTTAATTCTTCTTTGAACATTTGGGAGAATTCACCAGTGAAGTCGTGTGGTCCTGGGTTTTTCTTTGTGGGCAGTTGTTTATTATTAGTAGTATCATCAATATTATTATCATTAATGCAGGTTCTTATTACAGGATCATTCGATTTTTTTCTGTTTCTTCTGAAGTCAGTTTTGGTAGTTTATGTCTTTCTAGGAATTTGCCCATTTTATCTAGGATGTCCAATCTGTTGGCATACAATTGTTCATAATACTGTTTTATCGTCTTTTCTAGGTTGGCTGAGATGTGCCCTCTTTCACCCATGATTTTAGTAATTTGAGGCTTCTCTCTTATGTGGGTCTGGCAGTCTAGTTCAACGTTTGTCAGCTTTGTTGATATTTCAAACTAACTTGTGTTTTTGTTAACTCTATTAATTTTCTATTCTTTATTTCATTTATTCTGGCCCTAATCTTTGTTGTTTTACTTATTCTGTTAGCTTCTGGTTTAGTTTACTCTTATCTTTCAGTTTCTTAAGCAGACAGTGAAATTATTCATTTGAGATCTTTCTCTCTTTTTATTTTCTTAATTTTTAAAAATTGGTTTGAGAGAGAGAGAGGAAGGGAAAGAAAGAGAGGGAGAGAGAAAGAGAAGGAAAAGAAACATCAAGGTGTTGTTCCACTCATCCGTGCTTTCACGGGTCCGTTCTTGCATGCGGCCTGACCAGGGTCGCAGCTGCAGCCTTGGGTCACAGTGGGAAAGAGTGTTCTAACCAGCGGAGCTAACCAGCCAGCCAGGGAGAGAGTTCTCCCTCTTTTTAAAGCACAGGTTATTGCAGCTATAATTTTTCCTTCACTAAGCCGTATCCTGTAAATTTTGGTATGCTGTGTTTCATTTTCTTCCATCTGAAAGTATTTTCTAATTTCCCTCCTGCTTTCTTTTGAGGTAGCGGAGTTCTACACATGTGAAGTAGTAAAGAAACATGTAAGTACTACTGTAAATATAATGCCACACGGGGACAAATTCACATGTTCAAAACAAAAGTCGTAACAGAATGGACTATACGAGGTGGCTCTAAGGCACCTCCCATCACACCCTAAAACTTTATTTCATATCCAGTCCATTAGCATGTTCTCCGAAACGTACCTCCAATCCCCCCACTCATCCCCACCTCCACTACCAGGTCCCTACTCCAAGCCACAACACTTTTTCGTACAGGGGAACTGTAACAGACACTCAAATTTTCTGTCTTTCTTGTTTCCTACAATTTGTCCTCCACACATGAGCTTTAAAAATCACAAACCGGATTATATCTTCCCCCTGCTGAAAACCCTCCCATGGCTGCCCAGTCTGCTGAGGACCCTTCCCAATGGCCTCCGAGATCTCAGGTGGAATGAACCCTCCATTCTGACTCACCGCCTGCCCTCCCCATTCGCTCTGCTCCAGCCACACCCCGGGACCTGCTTTCTGTTGTTCCACATGAGTTTCCACCCCAGGGATTTTGAATTCCTAAAATTTGCTTTCCTTTTTCCTCATCAATTCTGACCGTGGTACAAATGTCCTCCTCATAGCTGAACCTACTGTATGGGGGCAAGGGGAGGGAAGAGGGTTGGCAAACACTTCCTGTGACAGGCTAGATAGTAAATATTTTTGTCTCTGCTCATGCCCCTTGGTCTTTGTGCAGTTACTCAACTCTCCACTACCCTAGAGTGGGAAAGCCACCTTCCACCTCCCTTAAAGGGAGAGTCTATTTTCTAATAAAACTTAATAAACACAGGCAGACAGAATATGGCCCACCGGCCATAGCTTGCCAACTCTTGAAGGAGTTGAAAATACTGGATTTAATCAAATAAAGAGTTTCATGTTTTTTCACATTTCACAAAAGACAATTCTTTCTTTTTTTTAAATCCTCACCTGAGGACATATTATCCTTGCTTTTTAGAGAGAGAGGAAGGAAGAGAGAGAGAGAGGTGAGGAAGAAACATCGATTGGTTGGTTGCCTGCTGTAGCATGGGCATGGAGTCCGCAACCCAGGTATGTGCTGAGATTGAATGTATAACCTTTCAGTGTACAGGGCGACGCACCAGCCAACTGAGCCACACTAACCAGGGCACATTATTCTTTTTGATTTTTAAAAACCATTTAGATTAAAAATATTTAAAAATTTTCAGTCTATAGGCTTCAAAAAACAGGTAGTAGGCACCCACGGGTCACAGTCTGCTGACACTGGACCCAGACTATGCCTGGATATCACTTGCCAATATGAGAAATGTTCAAACCTGTACAGAATTTTTATGAGTTTATCTGAGCCAAACTGACAGTAATTGCCAGGAAGCAAAACCCTAATGAATTGAGAAAAATGCTCTATAAAATGGCAGTTTTGCACCTTATTTTAGACATTACAATCAAAAGAGGAGGCATAAGTGGGTTACATGAAATCCTTTGGTGATAGATTAGGGAGGCAGCAGAAAGCAACGCAGGAAACTTCTAGGATTAGATAAAAAGTAAAAAGACACACACCTGCATTTTGCCGTGTAAAATGCACACAGGTTTTGCCCAAATTTTTGAGGGAAAAATAAGAATGCGCATCATACATGGGCACAATTACCCATGGGTATAATAATCCCGTATAATGCCCACCAAAATGCGGGTGCGCGTTATACACGGCAAAGCCCCTTACTTCTTGTACGCAGGTGCGTATTGGACAGTTAACAATTAACATGGTAACAGTAACAATGGGGATTTTGTGGTCTCTGCTCTAACGTGGTTGTGCCCAGAGGGGTCCTGAAAAAGGACAGTTACATTGACATTCCAGGTATAATAGTGCCGATGAAAATAAGACAATAGACAAGCTCAATTAATGTAAAAATTGACTTGTCAGGGAAGATTCCTGCCTAGGGTATGACCACCCGCCTTGAACCACTTTCAGTTAAAAAGTTTTAATTTCAGACCATCCTATATAGGCCTCCCTGTGGCTTGTCAGGTTCAGTATGTGGCCCCTTTTCATCCACACCCTTTATCATCTGTGAAATAAAGGAAGGTGGGTTCCCCAAACTCGGCCTTCCGGGATCCCTGCCACTAGCCACAGGCCCACACGAACCTCCCGCTCTGTGGCCCTCAACTCCGGTATCAGTGGGCGCCTCCAGCTAAGCCCCGCCCTCATTCCCGGTGACTGGTCGGCAGTCCTTTTCCTCGCCCTCTCTGACAAGCACCACTGTCAACCAATAGGGCACCGCAGAACCTTGTGCCACGCCCTCCCATGCCCGTTGGAGGCGGGCATGGGCGGGCCGTTGAAGGGGTGGGGCATGGAGCCTGGTAACCGTTGCCGGTAACAACGCCCCACCCCGTTGGGGCGGGAGGGCGGCGCGAGGCGGGCAGCCGGAGCTAGGAGGAGCAGCAGCCGCTGCCGCCACCGCCGCCGCCATAGAGACTGTAGCCGTGGAGACTGTTACTTACCAACGGGGACCAACACGCAGCAGCCGCTGCAGCCGCCGCCGCAGCCGCCGCCGGGGGAGCCGCTGCCTGAACTCCCGGCCAGAACTCCAGGTGACCGATGCGATCGCCCGGGGCCCTGCCCCGGCGGGGAGTGCTGGGGTGGCGGGGCTCCGGACAGGGGATGGGGGGCTCGCAGCGCAGCCCCTGCCGTTCACCCTAAACGTCCGGACAGCGCGCCCGCAGGACCCGCCTTCGCACCCCAAGTCCCGCAGGAGCTGCCGAGTTTAGAGTCTCCCTGAAACTCCTCCTTCCTTTTAACCAAACTCGGGGGGAAGTGGGGATCCGTCGCCTCACTTTTTATAAAACTTCCGGGATAGGACGCCCGCGGACCACTCTCATCTTACCCTGAAAATCCCGGAATTGGGGGCGCCCCGATGACCTATCTCAAACTTCTTTTAAACTTCCTTAACCGGAAGCTCCCGCGGACCCCTTTCATTCCCCAAATCTGTGAAATTGGGGCTCCCCGGGACCCTCGTCTCTCTTAACCTTAGACTTCCAGTTAGGAGGGGCTCGAAGACTCTTCTCACCTTCACCCCAAATTCCTGGGTTGGGGAGCCCGGGGACCCCCTTCTCGTTTTGACCCCCCCCCCGAATTTGAAGGCGCCCCTTGACCCCGTTTCTCACTTTTTAACCAAAAGTCCGTGCGCTGGTCTTGGTGAAGAACCCCTCCGGCGTCTCGCTTTTCCACAGGTCCCGGAGACTCCGGTTTCCCGGGACCCGTTTCTCACCTTTGGCCCCCGAGTCCGGGAGCGCTCAGCCCCTCCGGCCCTCTTTCCCACCCGCCCCGTAACTCCGCCTTCCTTCGCACCCCGCCGCTGTCTCCCGTATTTGGACCGATCGAAGTTTCTCTGAAAGGTTTTATTGTTACTATTATTCATTTATTATTGTATTGAAGAGCCCAACCTGTGGCCCAAACTCCTCCGCGGCGTTTTTCTCCTGCGGTTGTGCGAGTGTGTGCGAGTGTGTGTGTGTGTGTACCAAACCCCTTAAATATCCGCACCGCACCCCCCACCCCCCGCAAAGTTCTTGATTCCTTTCCTGTTCGCTCGGCGAGAAGCCGCGGCGCTCCCTCCGGCTGCGTCCCTGAGGGTGTTCTCGCCGCCGCGCGAGGAAAGTTGGGTCTCCGAGCGGCGGTCTGCGGAGCCCGCGAGACGCGCTGCCTCTGCCATTAGGGCGGCGCCGCGGGTGGCTCATCGCCCTAATTTTAACCTCCCGGTTGCCCCGCAGGAATGAGGGACAAGGGCAAGATGCTGCGTAGGAGTGCAGGGCTGCGCTGCCGGATAGACCTTGTTCCTGCTTCTGCGCGTGATGACTCCGTCCCATTATTTCCTTGTTTTGTGAAATCAACAGTCAGTGCAGATTTCCATAAATCCCCCCACCCCCAATCCCAATGAGCTTTATCTTTTCAAATCCAAAATATCAAACCCATTCAAGGCTCTCAGTTCTGACTTCCCCAACAAAAAAGTAATAATAATAGTAATAGTAATGACACAATACATCAAAAACTGTTTTTTTATGATTGTCACGTATTGTCAATATGTTTCATCTTTTTGCTTCATGTCCTGAAATATTTTTTAATTGTTGTTCAACTACAGTTTTCTGCCTTTGAAATATTTTTTTTATTTGCCTATATAAAGACCCTAACCCTCTGTCCTGGGGAGTAGGGGAACTGATTACCCACTCAAGTTTAAAAACTTGAACTAACTAGAATAACTATAGAAATGACTACTCACTTGCTCTGACCAGACACATGGGCAGTAAGCCCTCCCCAGAAAAGGAATTTAATAGTCTTAATGACCAGTGCTGCTACTCCCACAGGCTTGATAAAGTATTGGAGGGGATGCGGTAGTATTTTATTAAAAAGACTTCCCATATTATATGATGGAGATGATAACCAGTTCTGTGATCGTGTGATATTCCAACTGATTTGGGTGAGGACTGAGTTCAGAAGTGGTTTGCCCTGCAGTAGAAGCAATACTGAATCATTTAGCCCTTCAGGGCCACATCTCTCTTGTCCCAAGAAAACCATTCCAAGATGCTTAAAAGGGGTATCAGGAGGACAGGGACTAAGTCATTAATTACCCCCAATTACCCCCAATTAGCAGACTAGAAATCCTTTGAAATTCAGCTGGTGTTTGCTTTCTGGGTGAAGTGCACATATTACCTTAATATTCATCTTTTAACGACGTTTATCACAAAAGTGCTGCCGGCATGCAGCCATTCACCAGAAATGGAGATGCTGTGAAATTGTTTATCTGGCTCTTCTTATTCCTTAGAGCTAACTTGTAGGTTCAGATTCAAGTTATAAAATTAATATTAGTCGTTAATTAATTAATTTAACTTTAATTAATATTACAATTGAGTCAAAATTTTGGATGTTCTCATGGCTTTTTTTTTTTAATTTTATTTATTTATTTTAGAGAGAAGGGAAGAGAGGGAGAGAAACATCAGTGTGTGGTTGCCTCTCACGTGCCCCCGACTGGGAACCTGGCCCACCACCCAGACATGTGCCCTGACTGGGAATGGAACTGGTGACCCTTTGGTTCACAGACCGGGCACTCAATCCACTGAGCCACACCAGCCAGGGCACTTGTAGGATTTTTATAGTCACCTGTGGTTATTTTACTCATAAAATTCCAGGGCCTAAAGGAGCCATAACTTATCATAATATATTTGACTCTTTTTAATTAACTTCAGGTTGACCACTTATTTAAATAATATGCTTCCCCCCCCCCCATACACACCTACTTATTTGTAAAATGCCAAAGTATTGACAAAGCAAGAAGTTCTCAGGGAAACTGTCTTGCTTGTGGGGACCCTCATAAACCCTAGGACAGGAAAGTACAAGTTCTGACCCAGTGCCTGAAATTCCTAGCTGGGACACACCTGCCACACACATTCATATTTCTGCATGAACCTGTATGCAGATTCCCATTCAATGGGGTAGATAAGGACCATCAACAACCTCGGGCCTCTTCAGGTCAGATTTGTTGCCAAATGAGTCCACGCCAAATTTACCAAAAACTTCAGAGCTGTTTGGATTTCAGTATTACTATAAAGAAGCATGGACTTACGTATAAAAAAGAGCATTTTGAGCCCCTTCCTAGAATGTACATGGCAATCAGCTCTACCATCGGCCATATTCTCTCAGAGACATGCCTAGCACAGAGTGTGTGCTTCATTTATCCAATGAATGAATGAGTGGAACATGTGTTGGGAGTCAGAGAGAAAATTGAAAACTGCCTCCATGCTTTTTTGTAAACCCCAAGATCAGCAAAGTAATTCTTAAAGGAAAAAATAAAAGGGGGAGAACTTGAGCAGAGGACGATGCAGAATCAAGTAGGAGGATGTGGGGTGCGAAGAGGTAAGTCTGGTGCAATTCGTGCCGGAGAAAGCTCAGACCAAGATTACCAGTGAGGAAGGAGACAGGCTTCTAAGAGCTTCCTAGCAGAAAAATCTGGCCAGCTGCCTGCTGGACATATCCAGATGGATTCTGATGGCAATCCAAACATGAGGTGACCAAGCTGAGCCCGAGATAGTGCTCCGCCAAATCCGCTTCTCCTGAGTTCTGTCCGCCCTTTATAAGTGTCTGTTGGCTTCTCTCAGCTGCTCAGGCCAACACTTCGGTGTTTGCCTCCATTCCTCTTTCTCTCAAGTCAGCAAAATAACCCACCCCACTTCGGTGGGGACCTAGAGCCCGACCACGGCTGGCAACCTCCCCTGCCAGCCCCCTACTCCAAGCCACCGTCACCTGTCGCCCAGATGATTCTAGCCTGTTCACCTGGTGGGGGCCGGGGTCATATTGTGTCCTGTTGTGTATTTCTTGGTTCAAACCCTCCCATAGCTCCCATCTCACTTAGAACAAAAGCCAAGGTCTCCCCCCACCCCAAACCCTACCCCCACCCTGGCTGCCCACCCCACTATCTCTTTGGCCTCATCTCCAACTACAGTACCCTGTGCCAGCCTCCCAGAAGTTCCTCAGATCCTCTGCCTGGAAAGAGTTTGGCCCAGGCACTGGGGGGGGGTGGGGGGTGGGGGTCGCTCCCCCCTCACTGCCTTCAGACCTTTTCAAAATGTCACCTTCCCACTTGAAGGGGGTGTACTTTTGGCCTCCTTAGCGTTTATCACTGTCTAATACTCCAGATGTTATGCTTATTGATTTTATTATCATTGTCTCCTCTTGGAACGCCAGCTCGGCAAGGGAAAGAAGCTCTGTCTGATTAACGTCCATATTCCCAGCACTGAGAATAATTCTGGCACTGAGTGGGCCCTCAATAAATATTTGTTAAATGAATAAATAAGTGGTTTTCTGCACAGCTATGGGGAGTTATTCCTTATCCAGTATATACAGCCATCTGTGGGGCTCAGTACAGACCAGGTCGGATGAATAAGGCAGAGGGAAGAGTGAAGGGAAGACCGCAGGTTGGACGTAGGATGTGCTGCAGAGGTGCGCTTTAGGACCCGGCAGAGCGGGGGTTAATCGTAGCTTTACGACTGCTTTGTTAGAAATACTATCTGTACACTGTTTAGTACAGGGC
The DNA here is from genome assembly GCA_004027735.1 of Carollia perspicillata. Classification (NCBI taxonomy): domain Eukaryota; kingdom Metazoa; phylum Chordata; class Mammalia; order Chiroptera; family Phyllostomidae; genus Carollia; species Carollia perspicillata. The sequence continues at coordinate 5,059 of PVKM010016042.1, read as the reverse complement.
CTGGTACGCCACAAAGAGTAATTATTGTTTTTAAAAAAGTAAAGGTTTTACAGAGAGAGACAAATTGATGTAACACAGAAATATCGATCAGTTGCCTCCCACACGTGCCCCGACCTGGGGATGGAACCTGCAACCGAGGTATGTGCCCCGACTAGGTACTGAATGCACAACATTTTGGTGTACAGGACAACACTCCAACCATTATTTTTATTTTTATTGGGACAAGCAGAAGTGGCCTGAGATGTTTTTTATGGTGGTTTCCTGCCCAGTACCAAATGTTGCGTAGACATTGAGTGAACATGTCCAGCTTGGTTGAGCAGGCCAGCCTCACGCTGCCCGTTTAAGGGTGGGGAATGCCCTTCCGTTAGCATAGAAATTCACTGGTACAAATGTATCACTCTGCAAACGCAAGTTCTTTGCAAAAATGAAACAGCAAGTCACTCGCATCTTGGTTGTGGTGTAGATCCTTCTGAAATGACGTCCCAAACTTTTGGGTGGACTTTGTCGAGTGACCAGCCCTGCAGACAGACTCTGAGATGGGAACACTGAGAAACCGGCTGCCCCTCTCTGGTGTCACCGGTTCTTCAGTGCCACGAGGAGACGTCTGGAATCAGTCCCTTGGAGGTGAGACCTGGCCTGGTCTTCGTGCCAGGACTTGAGTTAAGCCCTCAGGGGCAGACAGCCTGGCCTTGCTCCCCGCTCCACCTCCCTCCTTTTTTTCCTGAAATGCATTCCTTTTTTATGATACATGGGTTTTGTATGTTTGAAAACCCCATTTTCTGCCCTGGCAACTCCTCATTCTTATTTTTCATTTTCGTGAATGCTGTGACTTTCTGAAAACTAAGTTGACTTCCAAAACTTGTAGATTGCACATGCAGCAAGTGGGTTTTGGATGCCGTGAATCACATGACAGCTTCCATAGTCTGTGTTAAAAAAATTATAAAGCCATTAAAAATACGTAGAACTGACATGTAATGGCCCAATATAGCGATTGCCATTTACCATGCAATGAAGCCCAGACTTGCCATATACAGTAAGCCTATTTCTACTAAGATCTTTGCACTTACTTTGAGCGTGTGTGCCTGCATGCCTGTGTGAATTTAAGAACCGGCTACTGGTGTCCAGGGAAACTCTTCAGGAGGTGACAGTTGAGCTGAGACAGACACTGGGAGAGAGAAAAGACCCTGTGGACTTCAGAGGGAAGAGCCTTCTAGGCAGGAGGCAGGTGCAAAGGTCCTGGGGCAAGAGGAATCAGCCGGGCCTTGTCAAGGCAGAGAACGGCAGCTGTGTGTCTAATCCCCGGTGAGCAGAAGGGCAGGCAGAAGGTCCCAGAGGCCATGGGGAAGAGTCTAGAATCTCTTCTAAGTATAAATTAGACTCGATTTCTCTTCTGCCTGTAGTTGTCTGATCTGTGGTGTTTAGCTGTTTGCCGGAAGACCTGCTTTCTGGGCCTCTGACAATTGTTCATCATTCATTCATACTATAAATTCATCCTATGGGGTGATGAAGACCAAATACCACTAGGAAAGGAAGCCGGCTTTAAAAAGGGGCTGTGCTGGATGTGTCTGTGTGCAGTGAGTGAGCACACAGAGGAGGGAGGCCACTCTCCCTGGAGGGGCCAGGAGAGGTGATGGATTTGAGCTGATTCTGGACAGTGGTGTCCTGCAGGCCGTCAGTGGGGTGAGTAGTGGCATGGCTGCGTTTCCAGCAAGCAGGGTACAAGGAAGATTAGCAGAGAGCAGGTATAGACCAATGCAGCCTGTTTTCTGTAAGTAAAGTTTTATTGGCACACAGCCACGCCCATTCATTTACCTCCCATCTCTGGCAGCTTTTGCAAGGCAACGGCAAGGTTGAGTATTTGTGACACCAGCAGAATGCGGACCACAAAGCCTAAAATATTTACTGTCTGGGCCTTTACAGAAAATGTTTGCGACCCCACCGGACAGATGAGATTTGTATCTCTGGCACTGGACTGAGAGGTGTGTGGGGAAGCAGCTTTGTGACCAGGCATGATATTGGCAGATGCATCGGAAGTCTTGGTGTCTGGAGGTTGGCAGTGGAGAGATTACTGTTGCCTGACAGCCCCAGCGGGGGGAGCTGGGGAAGACAGAGCTGTGGGATTCCAGGGACTTTGGGGACCTGGTGACTTGCTGTGGGACAAAGGGCAAGAGAATCCCAGAGCAATTCCCGGGTGTCTGACTTTGGGAATCAGGTGGAACATGTCATTTCAGTGAGTCAGGGGCCACAGGAGAAGCTGCTTTGGGGTGGGCGAGTCACGAATTCAGTCGCGGGCCTGGCTGGCTTGAGCCATCGGTGGGACGGTGAAGTGGGGCTGTTTTCCAGTGCGCACAGCGGAGTGGCGGCCTCTGGAGCTAAGGGCACAGGCCAGGCTGGAGGTTGGGATCTGGGAGCTGTCGGGGGACAATCGGTCATTTCAGTCAGGAAAACAGATGAGATCACCCACGGAGAGGGTGGGGAGGGAGCAGAGAGGGCCAGGGCACAGCCATCAAAATTCAAGGAGCAGGAAACGGAGGGAAGTGAGTGTTTTAAACTGTGGCAAAATACAGAATTTGGAAGCATAAAATTTATTATTTTAACCATTTTAAGTGTATAGTTTGGTCGAAGTAAGTACATATTGTTGTGCAACAATCACCACCACCACCATCATGCATCTCCAGAACTTTCTCGCCTTCCCACACTGACACTCTGACCCCATTACACACTGACTCCCACCCCCTCCCCCAGCCCCTGGCTCCACCATCTACTTCCTGTCTCTGTGGATGTGACTCCTCCAGGGACCTCCTGTGAGTGGGATCACCTGGTATTTGTCCTTCTGTGTCTGGCTAATTCACTAAGCATAATGCCCCTAAGATTCATCCATATTGTAGCAGGTGTCAAAATTTCTCTCTTTCTCAAGGCTGAATAATATTCCATCATCTGGGTGGACCGCATTGTGTTTATTCATCGGTCTGTCCGTCCATGGATGTTTGGGTCGTTCCTCCTTTTGGCCGTTGTGTATGACGCTGGGCAGAGGGGGACTTGACGGGATTCTTAGGCGGAAGGAGTAACTGGAAATGGACTCTGCAGGCCGAGGGGGAGTAACTCGAGGACTGAGCACCGGGACAGGCGCAGCCTGCGGAGACCAGACCCACCAGACGGGACCAGGCCCCACAGGAAGGCAGGAGGCTCAACTCAGGAGCGCCCGTCTCCCTGGAAGTGTGCTGAAATCACCCTACTGATACAGAAGTCCATTCCTAAAGTCATAATAGCACTTAATTAAGCTTACTTTTAAAAATGCAAACTGTTTATCTTTTAGAAACAGCGCCATGTTTCTAGGATACGTTTCTGTCCAAAAGGTGATTCGTGGGCAAGGCTTTGGAAGCAGTTTCCAAAAAAATTACCAACCCACAAATATGTTCCAGCTCCACCCTGACCAGGGAGAACCCAAAGAAAACACAGAGCGCTTTCCCACCTCTGCCATTCTTCTTGGAATGTGTACAGGCAGATGCAGCCTGCTTTGAGAAAAAATAGATTTGGAATTCCAGACCCACAGAAATCAGCTTAAAGGATATGCTTCCGCTTTTTCAGAGAACTCTTCATTTTCTCCTGTGAAGGGACTTATGAGGGACTTATTTATGTGGGGAGCGCTCAGGGCACTCTGTCCACTCAGCAAATACTTTGGGGCTCCAAATATCAAACATTTTATAATTAGTTGAATACTTTAAATGTTTTCATATATCATCAGGTAGAAAGCTAAGAGGGGAGAAGATGCTAGAAAATTTTAAAATTGTTAGCAACCATTGGTCACTGATATTCAGACCTAAAGTTAAGGTATAAACTGGGGATATTATTTCAGAAGCTTGCCAGTTGTGTAAATCATGGTATGGTTATACAGCCAACTCCTAAAATGACTACCGGGAGTAAATAGAAAGTATTTCTGGAAGCCCCGTGTGACTCAGTTAATTGCTGGCCTTAGGTCACACTGGGCATGTATTTGTCAGCTGGGCTCTAATCGCTGAAGTGACCTGGTGTGCAAGGGACAGGTCCAGCAGGAGCGTCTATTTTGGACACTACAGGATGGTGGAGTTGGCAGCAGAGACAGGACAAGGTGGTGCCTTCGCCAGACTTCTGGTTGGAAGCTTCTCCCCTTCCCTCTGTGGTGTCTACATAGCCTAGCTTCTGTCCCTGTTGTAGCTCCAGAGGTGACTGGAGTCCTCTCTCCTGCTTGCTGCAAGGGGCCCCGCCCTCCTCTCCTGTCCTAGGAGCACTGTCTCCCCAGCGCCCAGCTCAGCACCAGCACGGGCGCACCACGCCACTTCATATCCTGCATGGACTGGGTTCCTTCGTCTCACGATTCTTACCAATCTCTTCATCCCCTTCCCCGACCTGCCTCAGTCCTCCTGGGCTATGTCAGGAGGACGGGACGGGGGTTTCTCTACGTCTGTTAGCCAGACTGATGGCCTGGCCCCTTTGCTTTGTCATAACCACATCCTACTGAACTTGGTTCGAGACTTGTCCCCATCCAGCCCCATCTCCATTTTCATTGCCTCGTCTTCCACGAGCTCTCCAAATGGGCTTGCCGTCCCTTAAACAGGCCTTATACTTTTGTCTCTCCTCTCTCTGGAATGTCGTGACTACTGATGACGATCTTACTCTTCTCCAAAGACCCTTCTTCAGTGCCCTTTCACCATGGAGCCTTGAGGTTTTAACTGGTGAGCTGACTGGGAAAATGCCAGACTGGGGTGGGGCTTTTCCTCATTGGCGCTGCTGACGTTTGGGGCCAGCTCACTCTTGGTGGAGGGTGGGAGGCCGTCCTGGGCGCCACAGGGTGTTGCGCAGCATCCTGGGTCTCTGTCTGCCAGAAGCACCCACCCACCCCCAAGTCCTGACACAACTGTCTCCAGACATGGCCAAGCGTCCCCTGGATGACAGTGTCACCTCCTAGTTAGTGACCACGAATTAATCAGCCAGAAGTGGCGGTGACCCCTGAATTGGCACAGCCTGTCGATTTAGCATCACAAGGTTGCTCGGACATGGTGTGGTTTATGTGTCTTATTTC
>PVKM010016041.1:0-27254 GCA_004027735.1 Carollia perspicillata | reverse complement strand
TTAAAAAAAAAGAAATACATAAACTGAAAACTGAAGAGTCACTAGAATTACATAAAAGTTTTTCTACTCTGGATAAGAGAAATTTGTTTACTCTTATTAGCAAGGGCTAAAATCACATAGGAAATGATGCATAAATGTGACCCAATAATAAAGGAAACTTCTATGTAGATAGAAAAAAAAAGAGAAAGTAATGCTTAGAATAAAGCACACACAAAAAGAAATAAAGTAGGGGGAAAAAAGGAAATGAAATCACCCGAAAACAATGATATGAAAAGTTGAAAGATTTTTAAAAACATTAATAATACAATTTATGGGCAGAGAAGAGTTAACAATACAGAATTAAACTCCCAACATAAGAATGAGCAATGGACATGAGTGGGCTGTTTATCAAAGAAAACATAGAAGTGGTCAGGGAACACGTGAAATGTTCTATCTTACGAATACTAATAAAAATGAAATTAAAAATAAGAGGAAATTTGGCACGTGCATGCTGGCGAGAACACACAAGATTTGAAAAGACTGGCCAAACCCACATGGTCAGGGCCCCAGGCACTCGGTGTGAGCAGACACTGCTCCACAGCTGTGAAGGCAATTGAAAATAGGTGTCGGAATTTAGAGTGGGCATCGACTTTGTCCCAATACGACTCCTCAGAATTTAGGCTAAGAAGCTGCACAAGTTCAAAAGATTCATACCTAAGGCTATATATTCATCTGATCACTTGTAAGAGTGAAAAACTGAGAAGAATACAAAACTGGTTAAGTAATCTGCCACTTACATCCAAAGGAAGATGACACAGACATTCAAGTTCAATGCATTAATTGACACAGAAAGGTGGCTACGACACTGTTGAATGAAACACAGGTTAGAGAGTAGCACATGTGGCATCATTCTGCATGGACAGTGTGACACTTATGTGGTTCCCTTTGTATGAACACACAAGAGATTTTCTTTTTCATACATAGAAGGACACAGAAAAGTTCAAATTGAACATTGCCCATATGCTTTATTATATTATTAAATTATATTTCTCTACCCCAGAATATTAAAAAAATACATGCTTATGTTCTTCTAGTACTGCTTCAAATTTCAGCTTATGCATTTCAATCTTTCATCTATTGGAATATGTTTTAGTACAAGGAGTGAGGTCAGAGCAAGCCCGTGTTCAGAAGGATTAGGTCTGGACTGTGGCATTGGGCTTCTGGGAGGGAGCTGGGTATCCGTCAGGAACAACCTTGCTTTCTTACCGCCACCAGCTCTCCTGGCCCCACAAATTCACACACAAGTGCACCGCACCCACAAACACTCACATGAGCATATAAACAAATGGAGGAAAGGAGGAAGACATGCAGAAAAAGGGAGTCTTTTATTTTTTATTATTTCTTATTGTTGTTCAATTACGGTTGTCCCCATTTTTTAATGCGGAGGTGGGGGGTGGGTAGGGCAGCGGAGAGAAAAAGATTCCCATTTATAAGAGCAACATCTGAGAGTCTTCGGGCTGTAAAGGGACAGCCTGTTGAGCAGGCCTGAATGTTTTAACTCTGGGAGAAACTCCTCAAGGTCCCATAAAGCTGGCAAAAATAGCTATATTGTTACCCCAATTCCTATGGTTCAGGACAAGCCCTACAGGTTCTTCCTCCAAATGCAGCATCCTGGACACAGCAGGGAGGAAAACTGGTGGGTCCCCAACTTCAACAATGGCACCACCGTCTGGTGCACCCAGGGGTGAGCAGGGGGGTCGATGGAGGGTGGGCATGGGCATCGGCTCACTGTTACATGAATTAGGTCCTTCAGGCAGCCTCTAGCTCGTGCTAAAGGGTTAATCTGAAGTTAATTTATAAGAATTACATAAAGAATAGCTAGTGAATCTGTCAGTAGCAGGAATTGCAATGCTGATCATTACAAATGATACTTGGTATATCCAATGTTATACTCAGTATACATCAAGGTAAAATTAATATATTGAACCTGGCCCTTAATATGACTTTTGAGGACTTTTAAAACATGATACCGCTTAAAATGTGACCTTGGTTTTATGTGAGGAAGCAAGTGGGCTCTAGCCACCAGCTAGCGACACCTGTTTATGAATGCTGGAACTGTTCAACAGTGACCGGTGGTTGGCAGAACTCGTAATCTGGGATCTAGAGAGGTGTCTTTGCTGGGTCACCTTGGCAGCCCAGAGTGGGACGGATGCACGATCCCTACCTCCTGTGTGCCACTTTTCCTCCTACCATGCACCAAAATACATTGCTGCACCAGTCCGTGTCACAAGACATTCTGCCACGCCTGTGACTGCGTGCCTTGGACAGCTGAGATCAACCATGAACAGCCAGGAGACTCTCCACAGCCTCAAAACATGCACAAGCAGGGCAGTCTGTGAGATTCTTCAGGATCATCACTTCCCCTTCCTGTTCCAGCACCTCCCACCCTCCCTGACCATGAGGTTTATGTTGATGTTGACTTCAATATCTTCCCCCAGGTGGGCATGGCCTGGGCACCTGCCTGTTACATGAGAAAGAATGAGTTAAACATTCCAAGACTTATTCAAAGACTGTAAAAGGATGGTCTCTACATTTGTTTATTCATAACAGAAACTACAAACCTGTTTTTAAGTAATTATAAAGCAAAGGGTGGTAGATTGTATTTTTCCCAAGATGACCACCCATTATCTTCTAGTCCACTGCCCTTGGGACCTGCCGTGACCCTATCAAGACATGGAGTCTAATTTCCCTCCTCTTGAACCCAGGTGGAAAATGACACTGCATGACCTCTGACATCAGTCCTAACAGGCAATGCTGTCCCCACCTTGGACACTGGAATAAACCACTCTTGAAATCTTTTTGTGCTGTGTAAGCAGATTGACTCCACGAGATGGCCATTTTGTGAGGAAGCCCAAAGTAGCCTTTGTGGAGAGACCACAGGAGAGGTCTTGGGAGGGGGGTGTCGGGGAGAGGGGGGAGACAGACCGGCCATACCCAGAACTGCTCCGGCCTGGTGTTCCAGCTCCAGCCACTGTCAGGTCCCAGAATCACCCCGCCCAGGCCCTCCCGAGTTCCTGATCCACAGAAACTGAAACAGGTCACAAAATGATGGCTGTTGTTTCAAGCCACTGAGTTTTAAGGTGCTTTGTTATGCAGCATCAGTAACTAGAATGCACTGTGACATAAAAACAAAGAGACTAGAATTGGTTTATTTGCAATGTAATTTGCACTACTGTGAAGCAATTTTTTTTTACCTTAGAAAAGCATCTGTGTTTTATAACTTTCATTATTTCCCTTTAGATACATTGTGTTTTTTTTGTCTGGATAAGGAATTATAAGCTATGTTCTAGAGCCATGTACTAACAGACAAATTTTGGCCTGTGGGAGATGCAGCATCCTGGGGTCTCATGTCCCGCTAAGATGCCAAATACTCAGAGTCCAACAGTAATACATCCCGACTCCCCCTAAGGGATCGACTTCCCACACTGCTATGGCCAAGCACTGCTCAGGAGCAACTCCTCACTTACATGTTGTTGGCCACTAGTGACGGGGTAGAAACCTCTTCCCGTCTGCTTTCACGGAGGGTGAGGAATGTCACCACTTCCTTCTCTCATATCATCAATCTCCCACGTCCAGGTAGGGTCTCATAAGCCTAAAGATGCTAACACCCAGAAATCGGAAAAGATGAAAATGCCAAAGAACACAACACTGTTTCATTTCACCAAACGAACACACTGGCATTTACCAAAAGGCCACGGGCTTGTGGGCCACCGCTGTACACCTACATGTATCTGTTTGATGTCGACTCACGTGCAAACAGGGAATGACTAAAACAGCCTAATGATTTTCTTCCCATCAAGATGCTCTCCGTCATGTATGACAAATGTAAACATTTAGCCTCTCCTGAACATTCCATCTCAAGTTAATGAAACCACCAACATTTTAAAAGTTTTTTGGAAGGGAAAGGGAGGGGGCAAGAAAAGTTGAACATATCCATTCTGTAGAACAGTACACCTGTGTTTGCTTTGTATTGGATTGGAATTGTATCAATTTTAAACATATGGTGATTGTGCTGTTTCCTGCTTAAATTACGAAAGTAGTTTGGATCTCTTATAGCATCGAGGTGGGGAGGCAGGAAAATCTCACGAGGGGTCAGGATGCGTTTACTGCACTCAGACTTGCCAGCACAACGTCTGAGGCCATAGCAATGGGCAGTTTGTTTAGACTTTCCTAAGAAGATACAGAAGTTCCAAGTCCAACGGGCTGACACAAAACCACCCAAAAGGCCAACCAACCAGTCAGACTCACTGAGGTCCTTCGATATTTGGCAGCATGCCAGGAACAACGCCGTTTTTCTCTGAGATCGAGTCTCTCACTTCTGGCAACCACGTCCTCATCATTGCTCCACGGGGACTTTTTTCAAAGCACTGTTGTATCTCGTCTCAAGAAATGCATTAGTTATTTCAGAACACGACCAATATGCTATATTCTCTGCTTCTCTGTTTTATATGAGGACTTATTTTTTGGCAGAAAGCTTCAGAAATTTCTCTATTCTCACAAGAATAGCTCGAGGCACTTTCCCAGTATAATAAAGAAGCATTTTATGTTATGGGTGATGGCCAGTTAACATTTGTATTTCCCTGACGAGCTACGGCATTCCTATCAGCCAAGGGAAACACCTGCATAGCTCTGTGTTCCTAAATTATATCCATGACCCCACATCCCATAAACAAGGAATCAGAATCCAAAGGAAAAAATCACAGGTGCTGGGGAAAAACAGCTCCTCACAAATCTGCAGTATGCAACGATCTCTTCAAAACAAACAAGATTGTAAGGGTGTAATTATAGGCGGGAAACATGGATATCAACCCCAATAACTTGCAATATTTTTATAATGCATGGGGTTTGGACTAAACACAACCGCAGACGAAAGCATTAAGGCCGAGTTCCTTGGAGACATATGGGGGCTGACAAACACAACAGGCTGTGTTTGTAAAATAATTACCCAGACCCTCTAGCTTCTTTTTCTTATTTTAAAACACAAATTTGACCAAAGGATATATGTAGAGCTCGACACCTCTACACTACTACATCCTTCGCCTGTCAATGCACACACACAATGTTTTCTATATCAGTGCTTCACACAGGAATTTGGACAACAAAATAACAACCAGAAACTGTTTTAACTTATTTGAAAATGATTGTGCATCTGTCTTTCAGAAGTCTTACTGCATGACATGCAATACCGCTCGCTAATATTTCCACTTTACCTGACTTTCAGGAGAAGGTAAGTGACAGCCACAGAAGCCACACACACCGAAGGAAGAAAATAATGCCCCTCGTTCCACCGAGGATGATGGAAGCCGGCCTTTTGAAGAACCCAGATATTGTGACGTACACGAAAAACGACAAATGAGGCATCTGAAACCATGGTAAGATGATGTCATCAGGCACCATGTTCAGCCAGAGGGTCTGGGATGAGATGAGGCTCGTGACTAGACTGGAGAGAATAAGTGAACAAGCTACGCTTGTCAAAAGTAGTTTCATGGTGGGCAGATAAATTGAAACAAGTCTCTTAGGAGGCACTGTCAACAAGGCTGCTTCTCAAAATATTTTTACATAAAATCTCATAACTTGGGAGTCTACATTTAATAAACATAGACTCTGAGACTACATTTATGGCAAAAGAACTGATACTGTTTTCTTTCAAGTCAATTCAGCTTTTACTTAAAAAAAATAAATGATTGTATTTGTTATGTTCATATCACTGTGTCAGGAAAGGCCCAGGAAACAAAATAGCCAGAAAAATCTCCTGTCCTTTGACCAGTTACAAAATAATAGGAAAAGCAGACCAATAGATCATCGGTGTATCAGAAATCAGTGATGACTGCTGTAATGAGGTGGATGAACATCTGGGGGTGACTTTTCAGACTGACGGCCCACACCCCAGACAGCGAGCTACCTCCTCTAAACTTTATGGTTCCAATGAGTTATTAAGGACAAAAAAAATCAGTCTTTTTAAAGGTAGCTTAACTGTCAGTGATGTACACCAGCTGTTCCACAAAAGCTCTAGATCAGCCATTTCTTTGCCTGGTGAATTCTGCCATACACTGAGCACTAACAACATAAATATTATTCTTAAGTCCAAAGCCATAACTTCTTGCTCATTTATAAAGTCTAGCTACTTAAATGTTACCATCCTACTATAAAAGTTTAACTGTTACATTTTAGAAGTCACATCTTTCATAAGGCTATGAAAGGGGTGTGCTATAAACCCAGTGTGATAACTTAAAAAAAATGATAGAATATTAAGAATTTTTCTGACAAGCGTTATTTTTGACGTTATTTAATGTTCCAGTTCTTATTTGAAATATAAGTAAAACACAAAACATTATAGGGCAGACTAAAGCAGGGGACGGAGGTATTGCTGAGGACCAGGAATGTGAGCTGCCAGTAATTTAGCTCGAGGTTTATGGGTCTCTAGTTGTTCCTTTATAGAAAACTGCGGCTATTGGCTCCCTGGACTAGTGAGCAATGAGACGGGCATATTACATGTGTTGAAACAGAAAAAGAACAAGTAGCTAGGGATTATACCATATTTCCCCAGAGACATAAACAAACACTTAATGCATTTATCTCAACTCATATTATTGCATACCAGCTTGAAAATAATTGAAGTATATTTGAAAAGGATAACTACAATTACCAGCCATCCTTCACAGAAAATGAAATGTCCCGCTAAGCAGCCCAAATACTAAGGAGAAAGAAACGCAAACCATATTTAAAGTAAAGCAATACTCACTTATTATCACAGACTTAAAATATAAAGCCGCCAAGAAACAAACATCTAATCTGAAATAATAAGACCAGCATTTGTTCCTCAAACACAAAAGAATAGTCTTTTCTGGTCACTGAAACAGAAAGCTATTATAACTGAAAAAACAAAACAAGAAAATACCAAGAAACCCTGTTTCGTGTGATTTTAAATTCCCTCATGTGGATCACCCGAGAATCGAATTCCAGATTTGTTTCATATTTCAAGAAAAGACAAAGCACACACACACGAATGATAAAAGCACATAAATAAATGCACAACGAGGAGCCTGTACATGAAATCCCATCTCCATGTCAGAATAAGTTAGAGGCAAGCCTCGCAGACTCCGCAACTCAAGCTGAGAGAGGCTCCATGTGGTTTTGGAGAGTTGGCTTTTGCGAATCCAGGGCTTTTCAGTCACAGCACTGTACCTTTTTTTAATAAATCCTCATCTGAGAATATATTTATTGCTTTTAGAGAGAGAGGAAGGGGAAGAGAGAGAGAAAAAAACGTTGATGTGAGAGAGAAACACCGATCCGTTGCCTCCTGCATGGGCCCCAACCTGTGACAGGATTAAACCCACAACCCAGGTACATGCCCTGCCTGGGAATCAAACCCACAGCCTTCTGGTGTACAGGACAATGTTCCAACCAACTGAGCCACCGGGCCGGGGAGGCAGCATACCATTTTGACCTGAGCCAGATCATTCTTTGTTTTGAAAGGCTGTCCTGTGCACACTGAGGGGTGTTTAGCGGCCTCCCTGACTCCTACCAGCTAGATGCCAGAAGCACCTCCTCCACTCCGTGACAGCCAAAAATGTCTCCAGACCATCAAATGTTACCTGGGGAGCAAAACTGACCCCACTGAGAGCTACTATCCTAACCCAGTGATGACAAAGTAATTCCCATCCAGGCCAGGTACCTTTTGATTGTTTTACTTCGCAGATGCAATTAGCCTATCTCTGTCCAAAGTGCTCAAGTGAACCCACTATGTTCCTTACTTAAAGAGACAGCGTCTGGGACAACAAAAAGTGGGAGCTACCTATATGAGTAAAGCCTACTGAACACACATCTAGATGATACAGAATCTTTGGAAACGAAGAAAGAAAAGGGGAAGAAACACATCTCACGGTCACGAAAAATGATCTGAAAAGGAAAGATCTAAAAAATACTGGAAGAAAGATTTGCAAGATGCCCCATGTTTTCTAAAAGACAAATGATCGATTCACTTAATAAATATGCATTGGAAATGTACCGCGATTCACAGCATGAGATGCAAAGATGAAAGAGAAGTGCATCCTGCCATTTAGGGAGCTGAGGGGCCTGGGAGATCTAAGTCATTCAGACTAGTGCCATTCTCAAACCCAGCTGTGTACTCAAATCACCTGAGGGAGCTTCTTCAAATTGCCAACGGCCAGGCTTGCACCAAGGCCAAGTCCATAAGCATCTGGACCCTGGATAATTCTTAACACCATTGGGTTAGACCATGAAAGCAGGTCTGGGACTTGGACACAGACAGGGGGTGGGTGGGGATGGTATTTCTAGTTAAAGAAATTACAAGAGAAAAATCACATGATGAAAAATCAAGGGCATATTCCAGCAAAAGAATGAAAGCAAGTCACTCAACGGCCTCCATTCCCAAGGTCTGACGGGGCAGTAAAAAAGCATAAGGTAGATGGAAATCAGAACCTGGGGGATGTTAAACTTTGTAGAGAATGAACCACCTCTGAATATTTCTGAGAATCAAAGAATAAAAGCATACTTCAAAAAGTTGTCTTCTAAAATCTCTAATAATAGAGGATACAGATACGATGAGATGGAGGGCAGGCAGTCAAGTTTCACTTCTAAAGCAATAAGCCCAAACTAAAGCATGGGCTTCCCTACGTTTCCATGAGAACTGCCCTGGCTGACGCCTCTTCTGGCTCATCCAGTGTGGCTGATTCCCTGAGTGGTCAAGGCTAGACCTGGTCTGCCCATATAACATTTCCCCTGGGATGTGCTGAGGTAACCTCATACTCACCATGTCCAAAACTGAACTTACAATATGCCTCATGGAACCCAGTGTTCTTTATGTCCCTTTTCTCTGGAAATAGGACCACATTCTATCCAGTCACAGAGGTCGGTCACTGTTGATACTGTCCCTTCATCCCCATGCCATCAGGTTCTGCCATCAGGTTCTCGGGATCTTACCTTGCATACCTTTCTCAGACTCTTCCTGCTCTTTTCTCCTCTACCAGCACCTTCGAAGCCCAACCTGCCATCCTTCTTCACTTGACCATTTCCATAAAAGTCTTGACTAATTAGTTCAAATTCAGGTCTCGCTGTCCCATTGCCAACGAAAAGTCACTACTTCAAATTCTAAAACTAACCACATCACTACCACTTTACTTAAAATTCTTCAATAATCCCCCATGATCATAAAATAATGTGCGAAGTCTTCAGCAAGGCCTGGCATCCCAAACTAGGCACTAATGGTTTAGTTCTGCATATTCACTTGCTTACTCCAGCTTCAGGGCCACTGTACTTATGGTTCCGTCAGCCACACCTCGTCTTCCTGTTTGGAGCTTCTTTTACTCACCCTTCAGGTCTCAGTAAAATCGGCACTTCCTCCAGGCATCCTTCCCTGATCTCCCTGCCTTGAAACAGTCTCTTAGGGCACACACAGTTCCTTTTAAAGCACTCGACCCGGGGGCATCCCACCTTTGGTTGACTTACACTTGATGAAAGCATTGGATCCATACCTGTTCCCCACCAGTCTTACCAACAGGTTGTCCCAGTAGAAGGTTGGAAAGAAAAAATGTATAGGAAAGAGTGTGAAGGAGATAGACTCAAGGAAACGTCTACTATCAATGTGCTAAATGGAAAAGGAAAAAGAAGAATCAAAGGTGACTGCAAAGATTTCACATCTGGATGACTAAGAAATATGAGCAACCAGTTTAGTATCCACACTGATTTCAACTGATTTATTTCATTTTTGTGTTATTTTTCTTTTTCCCCACCATTCCAACTCCCACAACAAAAAGCTCCAATATTTTATTTAAAGCAAATGACCAAAGGGTGGCTGCTACCAGAACATTCCACCCAAAAGCCCAAGTGCAACAATTAGTACTCCCGCAGTTAGACACACTCTCTCATCCTCCTGGCATTAAATATTAAACACCAACAACACATACTGAAACTCTACCTTAGGGCAAACAGAACTTTCCCCATGTAAAATGTACAGTGCACGCATGAGTAATGAAGTTACTGTCTTCCTTCAATCTTTCGTAGTTAATTTTTAGTCTTAATCTAATTCTAATCATCCAAAAATATTAACACTAGTGTCTACTATATCCCAACACATGTCTTCACAAAATAACTAAGTACAAATCCAAAGACTGCTAGAATCTGAATATGTTTCACCCTAAAAGACACCCTTCTCTTTGTGCTGGAGAATATTAGGTTGAACCTGTATTACTTCATGGAACCCAGTAAGCTCCTGCTCGGTATTTCTGCTGTTAAACCGTATTTTATCCAGTTGTACTTTTATGGTGAAGGCATTCAAATCTTTTTAAGACAAAGCTGTTATATATAATAAACCATTCTGGAGATAGTACAGTTTATGCATTCATAAAATGTTTCTGAATTTAAAAAGGTATATATTGTTATGGAGTTACTGCACCTACCAATGTTGCCAAATATTTGCAATATTTTCACAAAAATAAAAAGGACAGATATAGGCCATAAAAAGCTACCAGAGGATTTCTGGGAAAATAAACTGCAGTCAGAAATCTTAAAGAGTTTCCTAGAGGAAACTGGGGCTTCGTCTGTCTCAGGCAGGCACTGAGTGTAAGGCTAACACTCAAGTCTATCTATCATTTTTATGATATGTCGATATGACTTGAAAGTTTCCAGCTCCATTATTTTTTCTTCAGTGGGGAGTTGAGGGTAGTGGTGCAAATGTTTGCTAATGCTTATCTACATTTATGATAGCGTAAATCAAGGACATGTAATAAACCTTATATTCATGGACCCCAGAGACGCGAGACCCACTGGCGCAACTCCTAATGGCTGACCCACTGAAGCAGGGCATCCGGCAAGGTGGACAGGACATCCCCTAATGACCTAAGTGACCTGATTTATGTTGGCAGAGTTTGTACAAGACCATGCAGTTTTGGAGGGAAACAAAGAAAATTCCAGCATGAAACAGTAAGGTTGCCTTCCTGTGAAGTATGGAAGGATTGCCTCTACATGATTCCGCTCTGATCAACATCACCTGTGCTAAAAAATAAACTAAAATAAAACATTGTTACTGCCCTCTCCCTTCTTTATACCAAGCAAACTGAAACTACCATTTCACTGTGACTTTTTTTAATGGAGGAAAAATCTTTTTGTTTTTCTGAGCGAGGGTGACTATCTTATTGGCAAGGTTGAGAAACCTTCCTTGAAAGTTCCTCCTGTAAGATTCCTTGCCACCCCCTAGTTCTCTCTGTTTAGAGTAAATGAGAATGTGTGTCCTTTTGTGAACAGTATACATTCTTCACAAACTCGAAGGCATGGGGGGGCCCAAAGTCGCTTAATGCAATTAAGGAAACATGTATTGACTGACTGTATTACTCCCCGCGCCTTAGAATAAAAAGTAAGTAACATCTGAGCTGTCTCCTTTCAAAGACTTCAGAGTCTATTATAGCAGATAAATACCTGCTATAAACACAAACAGTGAAATACCAGAGGTATTTCAGAGGTGCCCAGGTGCTGCAGCACACAGCAGAGGGATGGGAAACGCTCAGTTTTGTCTGATGAATTTCGGATCTGGCAGGGTTTGTTCAGGATATATTCTCTGCATCCGTTCCAGAGCCTTCGCTAACAACAACAACAAAAACCTATGCTTATATCCGTACACTCACATTAATATAAATTAAGAGAGTCTTCCTTAAAGGTGGAAATGTAGAAAATTGAGTTAAAATATATTCAGGCTGGATTGAGAGGCCTTAGCCATGAAAAAAAAAAATAAGGTTGATTTCAGGTTTCCAGTGTCCACGCCCCTTTCTTTAAGCCGTCTGTTTTCTGAATTCATGGTCAGTGACATCCAGCCAGCATGACAGCAGCCCGTTTCCATGCTCAAAGCCGGGAACTGAAGCCATCGCTCCGAATTGCCACACCCCAGGGATACAGCTCTCCTGAAATCAGTAGACTACAATCTGGACAATCTTTTCTCAAGGTCAAAAATGACACTTCATAAACAGGGCTGCTGGCTACTATCTCTGTGTGCTATTTCAGCATGAGAGCTAGGCTGGCTCCTGCCCGCTGGAGCCGAGTTCCCGCTGAGCGAGAGGAGTGCGGCCATGACACAGCTGGCACGAGGTGGGGCCACAGCTGGTGGTCCTGCTGAGGCGTTTCTGAACGTTAGTGGATTCTGTCCTTGCATGTCACAGGTCAGGCCACTAAAAAACTCTGCAACTACAGAGCAGAGAGTTTCCACTTGCCCTTTCTGATTGTATCCTCACCATTTTCTGAAGGAAGCATTATTGTTTCCACCATAAAAATTGAAAACTAGGCCTTAGAAGATTAAATGGCTCTGTCAAATTTCCTCCAACGGCAAATGTTAAAAACATTTGGATGGACCGAGGAGCCCTGACACCCAAGGTCGCAAACGAGTGAGTCACAGACATTTCTGGTTTGGCCCACTTGGTGTTCTTTAAAATGAATACTAAAATTCTTTCTAAAGTATTTAAAAGTTGGATATTTCATATAAAAATACAGATTTCTCAAATCCCTTGAAAAACTGGAACACAGAAATTCCTGACAATTCTGGGATAGTTTTCTGCACTAGTAACAGAGTTGGAGATGGGGCATTTGCCGTGGCCACAGTCACCTCCACTCCCTCCACCCCCAGATGATCTACTCACCCGCCTTATCTGCCTGGCCCATGAGACAAGCTTGAGTTTGCCACTCCACTGCTAACCTCTGTTGCATTGGGAGAAAGCATTAATGAAGACAGAGATCTACAGTGACAGAGGGTACCTCACCCAAAAGGCTGCAAGTATTCTCTTTTGTGTCACTGATGCGGTCCCAGGGTGATCCCACACCCATCACACAAACTTCATCTAAACATCTTCTCAACACCTCCATGCTACCAACTCCTATGGATCTACACAGTGATAGAACAAGTGGAAACACTTCCTCTGAAAAAGTCTGCCTATACTCTGGGTCAAATCATCTTACTGTTATAAACTATTTACATATTTGCAGAGGGGAAAAGCCATTGAATTCAAATCACTTTCACTAGCCCTACTTCTACCTCCTTATTTTAAAGCAAACAACTTCATCTTCTGGCATCCTACACCTGTTCATTCTCCGATGACTACTTGACAGGTCAAGGTCAAGAAGTCTTAGAAGATTCCCCCAAAGCCACTTCCATTGTTATTAGTATAATTTCAAAGAGATGATGGCCAAGCTAGGACACTTATCACAGTTTCTTTTCTACTAGTTAACAGACATTGTTTAAAAAGAAAAAAAACCTGAAAGCCCCATTGATTTAATTGACAGAGTGAAACTCTTGGTTAGGTTTTATGATTTCAATTCCGTTTTGGGACTTGAATCTGCTGTAGAAAACAGATGCTTAGCTGGTAACACAATGACATTTGTAAGTTTCATTTCATAAAAAATTACAGCACAGCTATAAACCAGAAGCTCCGAAGGAACCAGCCCACACAGTTATGATCAGATGAAGGACAACTGGTCTCCCAAGTCTCAGCCGAGGAGCTGGTGGAGCTGCAGAAAACACACACCCTACAACCTGACACTGCAAGGGATTTTTTTCAAAAGCTGGAAAACACATAGAGACTGCCTGAACCAAGAGGTGGACAGCCCATGATCTTGAGTAGCGCTAGGTGGCCACCAACCCTGGTCACCTTCTTTATCTGGCAGGTGCACACATTGAATTCAGCAGAATTGAACAATTCAAATGACAAGGAAGATACAGGCTTCAGAAAAGGGGGGTCTCAGTGTAGATCCCCTAGATCCTCAAGTAATGGCCACTGAATGCCAACCTCTGAGACAGACACTCAGGTTTCCTAATTAACTCAACTCAACTAACATAGTTTTATTGAGAAGGAAAATAAACCCTGAGGATTTTGTTTTCCAGCAGACCACGAGACATTTTTAGACATATTTCATTTATATTTGGACAAACCATCTAATTTTTTCTCGCCTGTTTCCTAATGCGTGAGACGAAAGGACTTAATTCAGTACCATTCACTTTCCTTCCAATCCAGTTGCATGAGTCTATGGATCTCTATTTAGTTCATATATGTTAGAAATACCAAAAATGAGTTTTTTTCTCCCAAACATTCAAAATATTTACTATTCTTATCTACAGTTTGGAAGAAAAAACCCAAACCCACTTTTATGAATGGATAAAATGTATAAACCATGTAAAAACCACAGCAGCCATTAATTATCCACAGGAATAAAGTCCCAAAGACAGGGTGGAGGGTGGGATGCATAGGCAGGGCACAGAGGATGTTTAGGGCAGTGAAACTACTCTGTATGACACTGTGTGTGTGGAATACATGTCATTCTACATATGTCTGAAGTCATAGAATGCACAGCACCAAAAGTGAACCCTAACATAAACTGTGGACACTGGGAAGCAGCATGTCGGTGCAGGTTCATCCATTGTACCAAGTAGCCCACTCTGATGGGGGATGTTGATGAACGGGGAGGCTGAGCATGTGTGGGGGCAGGGGGCCTATGGGAAATCTCTGGACCTTCCTCTCAGTTTTGCTGTGAACCTCAAACTGATCTAAAAAATAAAGTCTTAAAAAAAACAAGAAAGAAAAGACATAAATCCCCAAAAGTGATGCTGATGAGCTGCTAAAGTAGTGAGAATTAGTGTCCCGGAGCCCTTATGGTCAGTAGGTTTGAACCTGTTACACGTGTGGCAATGAAACAGATCAGCAGTAAATGCACATCACTCACATAAAAATGGCCATTCTCTGAGCTCCCCAACTGGAAGAGGCCTGTGCGACTCAATGCCTAAACTGGGGGAGAAAACAGTTCTGCAGTAAACCTTCTCTGACAACCTTTCCACACATTTCAATACAGCATTTGTTTCAAAAGAGATTTGCAGGTTTCCAGGAGAAAGGCAAGTCACTACAGATAAGTCACCAGAGGCAGGAAATAGTCTAGGCCACCAGTACGGAGAAGCCCCTGCCATTTGAACCACTTTTGGAGACAGCAGAAAAGCAGTCATTTGCTTTTTTCAAGTGCTTGTAATATCTGTTCATTTGCGATAAAACATATCTCTAGAAAACTAGCTTCTTGTAAAAATGTGGGGCTTATGGGGTTGCAACTGAGTGTCTGAGTCCCGAAATTCAAGTTCACATTTAGAAAGCCAAGGTCCTTTCTAGCCCAGAGTGTTTGCTCTGAGTCACGTCCCACATAACCGTACCTAGCTCGGAGCTGTGCATGTGGTAGTTACTCAAGTTCGCCAAGTTGAATTAAATGCTTTTCAGACATCCTTGGGGAAAATTACTCAACTATTGTTTGGCATTCCAAAATTGGCCTGCCCAAATAAAACAAGAGAAGCCAACTGCACTTATAATTGAAATGCTGGTGGTTCGTTTTTACTACTTATGCTCAAATTTTTTTTTAAAAAAAAGGATACTGGAGCCCAGCTTCTGGGAAACCTGCTCAATTTTAAGTCTTATTCCCATCCAAATTCTCTTTTAATATAGTTGTGAACTTGGACCCTGAACTCTTCTATCACTATAACATAAAAATGTCTACATCCTGAAGCATTTTACTCCATCTTTAATCTATTTTCAACACGGGATGTGGAAGAGATATGAATTTTCCAGTATGGATTTCTGTAAATGTCTTAAGTCTCCTGTCTTCCATGTCTTTTTTTTTTTCTTTCTATCATTTAAAAATAACATCTTTTTTGACATGTGGAATGGTTAATTTTATGTGTCAATTTGGCTGAGTCACAGGGTGCCCGGTTATTTGGTCAAACATTATTCCAAATGTGCCTGTGAAATATTTTCAATGAGATTAACATTTAAATGGATTGACTGAATAAAGTAGATTACCTTCTCTAATGAGGGTGGGCCTTATCCAATCAGTTGAAGGCCAGAATTGAACAAAAAGGTTATCTTCCACCCTGACCTGGTGGCTCAGTTGGTTGGACCATAGACCCTTACACCAAAAAAACTGTGGGTTTGATTGCTGGTCAGGACACATACCTAGGTTGTGGGTTCGATCTCCGGTTGGGGTGAGGATGGGAGGCAACTGATCTATCTTTCTCTCTCACATCTGTTTCTGTCTCTCTCTCTCTCTCTCTCTCTCTCTCTCTCTCTGTCTCTACCCCCTCCCTCTCTCTCTCCCTCTCTCTCTCTCCCCTTCCCGCTTGCTCCCCCTTCCTCTACCTCTGAAATCAAAAAAATACATTCTAGGGTGAGGATTTTTAAAAAAAGAAAGTGAGGCTACTCTTCCTGCAAATAAAAGGGAATTCCTCCTGCTTGACTGTCTGAAGCTTGAACTTCATTTCTTTTCGGACTTTGAACTTGAGCTGAATCATCAGCACTTTCTGAGTCTGACACCAGCTCTTAGTCTTGAGGGGTGAGGGAGGTCTCAGGCCTTCAGACTCAGACTGGAACTCCATCACTGGCTCCTAAGGGTGTCCAGCTCGCCCACTGCAGACCTTGGAACCTGTCAGCCCTCACAGTCATGTGAGCCAATTCCTAGTGTGTGTGTATATATACATATATATAATAATTCACCCTTATGTGGTTTAGCTTTCCATGGTTACATATACGTGTGTGTGTATTAACTCATCCTTATCTGAAGTTTTGCTTTCCATGGTTTCAGTTACCATCAGTCAACTTCAATGGAAAATAGTAAATTGAAAATTTCAGAAATAAACAGCTCAAAACCTTTAAATCATGCACCATTCTAAGTAACATGGTAAAACCTATGTCCATCCACTCTGTGCACAGAGGATATGAATCATCCCTTTGTCCCCATATGTGCCACCTGCCCGTTAGTCACTTAGCAGCTGTCCATGTTATCAGATCAATTATCAGGGAGAGAGACCACATTCACATAACTTTTATTGTAGTATATTGTTATAGCTTTATTTTATTAGTTATTACTGTTAATCTCTTATCACGCCTCTTAAATTAAACTTTATCATAGGTACGTGTGCCTAGAAAAAAGTAGTACCAAAGATGCTGGGTTCGGTAGCCATGGTTTCAGGCATCCACTGGGAGTCTTGAAACACATTCCCCGTGAATTGTATGGGTTCTGTTTCTCTTGAGATGTACAGCCTCTATAATCATCATGGGTAGATGGACAGATGTCAGATATATAGATAGATAGAGATATAGATGATATAGATCCACACCGTTGAGCCTTGAACAATGCAGGCGTCAGGAGCACCAAACCTACGCACCGTCAAAAATCCATGTATAACTTCTGATTCCCCCGAAACTTAGCCGTCCCTCAGTATCCACAGGGGGCTGGTTCCAGGAACTCCTGCAGATACCGAAATCTGTGGATGCGCAAGCCCCCCATAGAAAGTGGCGGAGTCACTGCATATAGTCAACCCTCCACATCCGTGGACGCTCAACTTCCGTGAAAAACAGCACAGGCACTCACTGAAAAAAAGCTGCGTATATGTGGATGCGTGCAGTTCAAGCCTGTGCTGTCCAAGGACCAACTGTACACACAAACGCACACACCTGTATATATACAGCTATAAATACAAACACCCCATTGGTTCTTCTCTCTGGAGAACCTTGAATATTACAACAGGACCTGGAGGGTCTTGAACAAAGACCACATTTGTCGCTTTTCTCCTCTCACAAATACTTATAAGCAAAGCATAAGCTCATTTTGCTGAATGAAAATGAAGGTTTCCTTTCATTTGAATATTACTTTTCCTCGGCTTCATATTTGTACTGTAAAAACATGGTGTCATGTTAAAAACAGCCTAAGTTTCAACAGATATTTCCTTCATGGAAGCTTGACAGACTTTTCTTAAGCACAGGCTAATCATTGTTTTATGGCTGGAAAAAATCATATCAGAAAGACAGGAAAATGTAGCCAACTGCCATTCACTTTAATGTCATTTTTCTCTCTAAAATAGGAAAATCTACTATTTCTATTCCCATTACTTTTAGTAGCTGCACACTGGAAACAGCCATATATGCTTAGTTTTATTTAGTGTTATCTTTATTTCAAAAAGAAGCCACACACAAATACATCATGTTTTTATGCATTGAAAGACTTAAGATGTTCACATTTTTTTACCAAGACCATGGAGCTGTGAACAGGACTTTTTAACACCGGTGCTGTGCATCATTACTACGGAGCCAGAAGAGCAGACCTTACAACATGTGGATGTATTCCAGGCATACTGGGCACCGAATTGCAATTTCATCTGTGCAATTCCCGCTAAACGGACTTCCGTGGATGTAGTGTCCTAACATTCCTGAAAGGCGTCTGGCATCCTGGATACTGGACCACATTGAAGGTAAGAGGAAAGAAGAAGAAGAAAGGGACACGATGGCTCGCAGAAGAGTTAAGTGATAAACAAGACACGCTTTCTGTATTGAACTGAGGTTCGTGCTTCTTTCAAGTCCTTTCTCATTCCTTGCTACAACTGGTATTGAGAGTGTGTGTAGCCATTATTTATTTATTCAATAAATCTCATGAACACTGGCATTTACTTACTTTATGGAAATGTTTTAACATTGATTTTATTTTACTTCTCTATTGAATTTATTGGGGTGACATTGGTTAAAAATTATATGGGTTTCAGGAGTATGATTTACTTTTAGGGTCTTCTTTGAGAAAAGTTAGCAGAAGCTTCACTAGGTACGTCAGAGGTGCCCACACGTCTGTGGGCACACATAGATACTATTGACACTGATTTTCTGATCTAGATCAAGGTTGAAAATTATTTTTAAAAGCTAAAGCCAGAATATAAGGATGATCATTTATATCAAAATGGCAAAAAAACCAACCCAACCCCCACAACCCACAACATCCTGTTGTTTTGTATTCTTATGACAAAAATGCACGCTGTGTACTGTACATGCTGAAAACCCTTTGATAGTAAGAACGCTTTATCCCAAGTTTTGCGGAAGACAAGTCAGTTGGTAACTAAATGGTTCTATATATCAGAAAAAATTTCAGGAATTCAAAAGTAAAAACTAAAAAATCACTCACAATTTATCTGTTAAACAATTCCCAATGACCACATCTAAAATGGCTTCATGAGAAATGAATTTATTTATTTTAAATGCTGAGCCTGGACATTTTAAAACATGATGGGACATTCATACACAGAACGAATGGATACAAACACCCAGTTTTATTTTAAATATTTAGAAAGTAAAGGCACAACTCTGGGGCTTGTCATATTTCAAGCGTATTTCAGCCCAGAACTTCATTTTATGAGGCACCAAGCCTTCCCAAGCCCAAATAATTCCCCAAGCACCTTAGATTCATTTTCCACAAGCAAGAAAGGATCAATTTTAAAGTGCAGCATTCTGCTTGCCAAAACATCAGCCAGTCAGGAATGTTCAAAGGGGCAAGTTCAAGTGGAGACTTCTGATTCCACATGGGAAGCTGGAGTGCACTGTCTTCCGGCAAGCTCCAGCAGCCAGGAGCATTGAGGCGAAGGGGGTGACATCCTATAAAGAGAACTTGGCTGCTTCGAAGATTGTTTCGAACAAGGAGAGGAAGAAATACTTGCAATAAACAGCTGCAATCGACTCACAGTGCTGCTTTTCTGTTAAAGAGGCCCTAGCAACTCCGGTTGTCACAGCCAAAGGGAACGGAGCAAAGCTCAGAGGCGTTCTCTAAGAATAGTCTGGCACAGAAAATAAATGGAAGGCTTGCTTCTGCTTTACCTGCGGGGCCTGGTGCGTAAACAGCACAGCACAATTAATATGACAAAAGGGGTTTCAAGGGCCAGCTCCTGTTGTTCTTATTTGTATAATAAAGTTCTACTGGGTCAAGTAGAAACATTAGCCCAACTCTGTGCCGTGCACTATGCTAGGTACTGAAGATGAAGAGAGGAATGAATCATTACCCATGGAAAACCATTCGACGGCTGCAGAAAACCCAGCAGTCCCAGCCCCAGGAATATATACCTGGAGATACCTCTGCACCTCTGTAGCAGAAGACACACAAAGCACTGTCCAAAATGGCAGGAGTACAGGTAAACAAGTTATGCCATATCCCCTAACCATCCTTTTCAACGCTGAAAATCATCCCTGCAAACCAGGCTCCCTACACCTTTCATGCCTTACTTTTCTGAAGAACAATAATTGATATCTAATACATGAACACTATAACAATTTATATCGTTTAGCATCTGTGTGTCCACCTGAAACTTAAGCTCCATGAGGACAAGGACTCTGATTTTGTTTCATTTATTGCTGTTTCTGGACACGGAGCCAAGAACAATGTTTGGCACGTGGAAAGAATTCAATAAATATGTGTGGAAGGAAGGAAGGAAGGGAGGGAGGGAGGAGCAGAGAGAAGGACAGACAGATAAGAAATGGCTAAAAACAGTGAAAATACAAGAATTATGTGTAGCTACAAGCTTCAACATGGGCAATTATCATGACTATGAATCCAATGGGAAAAAAGCGAGATATAAAAGAATACATACAATATAATTCCATTTACATTAGATTCCAAACATGCAAAATTAATATTATGATACGTTCATTAAGTGGAAAAACTGTAAATAAAGAGGTGTGATAAACACAAATGAGGAGGTAGATGGCCTGGAGGGGCGATGGGGTTGCAGGGGGCACAGAGAGGACGTGCACGGGCGGTAGTATTCCGTTCCTTAAGCTGGGAATGTTATTATTATTCACCATACCACACATGTCGTAAGCATGCTTATGAATTTCACGATTGGTGTAAAAATACCAAGTCACTTACGGAGCCCACAGTTACTGAGAAGTCACACCTGACAAGATATACATTCCAGAGAGGATAAGGTCTTAGAACGGCAACCAGGCGAATGGTCAGACTGGAGCCCCTATAGCTCTAAGTGCTTCCTTCTGTTGTGCCTCGGTGGGGGGAACCGGGGCCCCGTGCTCACTTGATTTATACTTTTTAAACCCATAGTTCATTGGCTGCTATCACTCATCAAGATAAGCATTTTAAATAATTGCTAATAATATTTTAAAGAAGAAACCTCACCCAGCTTAAAGAGAATTTGGAAGGTTAAAGCAAATACACACGGCAATATTTTATTAGGTATTCTTAAGGTCATTTGGGTAGGTGCTATTAAGAACTGACTGACTTACCCTGAACAACAATTTAAAAAAGAACTGAGTGACTTAACTGCATGCACTAATTCGTTCTATTGTATGTTCATTCACTACTCGTTCAGAAACTAAGCCTGAGTAACAGCCACATGCAAGATGCTTGCTAGGTACACAGGGACGCACAAACGTCTGTAAGCTGTCTTCAGTGAGCTTACATGCTTCTGGTAAGACGTGTACCTAACAAGCGTATCATGTATGTGGGTACCAAGGATACCCCCAAACAACGAAAGTGACTGGGGTGATGGGGTTCTATGTGAAGTCACGAGCGTAGAAGCAGTTTGTTCTCATGCAAAGGAAAAAACCACTTAATGCAAAGAAAAAATTGGTGTCAGTTCTAATCTCACCATCAGTGTAAACAGTAATCCTTCACGCTTCCCAGTGTTTTGCTGCCAAAGCAATCTACATATGCTGCAAAGTCTTCCAATCTTGGCCCTAACACCACTAATCTTCTTTTTTTTTAGTTTTTGTCAAATATTTTGCTTTCTCACATACTAGGTACATTTTGAACACTTAGGTACTTGGCAAAATAGCTTTTTGTCCCTTGTTCATGAGATACGTGGAAAACTTCCCCATAGAATAATGAAGAACATCTTCTACATGATTTCTCTGAATCATTTTTAGTGAATGTTGTTACTTAGGGTAAGTCACTTAAGTTCTGTGATGGCACTGTTATTTACAAATTAAGGGAGTTAGACTACATATACAGAGACCTTTATGAAACATGCACACATCCATATATAGGCACACACATGATATTTTCGCCGTCAGTTTCATGACTCTGTGGTCTGTAAGTGGTTATGAGATCTGTGCACGACCCACAGCTCTTTCACAATCTCACGTTAGATTAAACCGAATGGCAAGCGTTGATGGGTTTCCAGCTGTTTCAAACACGTGCCTCCCACCAACACCACTTCATAATGTGTCCTTAACTTCCATCTTTACCTTCCGATGAATTCTCCTTCCCAAGCACAACTTGCTTCCTCTGGAGTGTCCAAACAAGCAAACATACTGCCACAAAGACCACTTCCAGGACTACTGCCGAGAACGGCCCATGTGGATGGAGTGCTGCGTATGTGCCAGGCACTGTCCTGACAGCTTTCCCTCCATCAACTCATTTACTCATTTAACTCCCGTGACAACCTACAGGAGTTAGGCACCCTGTGCAGGGGACAGGGCCCCAGCGTGAAGAACCCAGGGTCTGACTCCAGCTCCAGGACGTCTGCGCCTCACTCACCACTCTCCATGTCAGAAGTGTGGATTTGCGCCGACGCACACGCACATCTGATTCGTGTCTGAGACTCAAAAGGATAAAAAAGCAACCTCAGTATAAGACAGGAGAAAACAGTTATTGATATAAAACCAATCTGACTTAAACATCATACACTGTGGGTTTAATTCCTCCTCCGTGGCCTCACCTGCAAGAGGTTGCCATTGCTTGGAACTAGATGCGAGGCCCCAGGTTACTGAGGAGACGTGGGTTTATTTTTGGAATCCAGATGCAGGGACTGGGCTATTTCCATATTCAATCCCTTGGGCCGAGAGCGGACAGGGTACTTAGAGACCGCATATGCCATTGAGAGTCGAGGCCGGCCTGGCACCTGTGTGATTGATTCCCTTGGCAGGCTCCCTTTGGCCTGGCAGCAATAAATAGCAGGGCGGGAGCCAGAATCCGTGCTCTGCTTTCTGAAGGGAAGTGAGGATTTATCCCCTTGGAAAGCAAAGGAAAAACCCGCCCAACCTCTTCTGGCTTCTGAAGGGAGCAGCTGAGCCCTGCTACCCGCTGCTGACGCTGTTAATAAGACCTTTGCTGTGCAAAATACTCCACTTCGTGGTTGTTTTCTTTCTTTTTTTCACTTTTGAAAAATGTTCTATATTTAAATATAGACTGTATATAATATGTAAAATTGGGTAAAATCTGTAAAACAAACAATTGCCATATATGTACATACCTTGTTGGTTCTGTTTCTCTGGAGATCCCTGACAGATACACCTGGAGATTACACCTTTTTAGTATATGAAGTAAAATGACATTTCTCTTCCTACGGGCACAACTGTGAGATCATCCCTCAGCCCTTCTCTGCTAGCCAGTCCCCAGCATTGCTAAAGTCCTGGGCAGAGAGCTGTTACCTGGCGGTCACCGGTTTTCACGAATGGACTGTAATGATTAGCAGGTGGGGGGAGGGGTCTGGGAACAATATTTTCTACCTGACGAGAGAAGGCATAAGAAGAAACTTCCTTTCCTGGTTCCTCCTCCTGGACACTGCTGTGCGACAGCAGCCATGTCTGTGGGGAAGGCCAACAAAACCATGGAGAGCCAGCCCTACATCCTCAGCCATACTCCAGCGAAACCAATCTCAACACGGGCCGACTGCAGAGGCCTGGTGAGCTCCCACATCAGCCCCTGGCGACAGAGACTCTGCTAGACAGACGGCCACCCATGGCTGAGGGACCCCAACTGCCTCTGGCTGCTGCTTCTCACGCGGACTCCACCATCAGCTCTCTACCCTTTGGCTGGACAGCTAAGCCTACAGCATAAGTCTCTAATTTGTAAGAAAGATGGGTGGGGGGTGCGCGGGGAGCTCTGCAGCAGAAGTGAAAATTTAGTTTGTCTGCTTCAACCAAATAATGTGTGTGCGCATGCATGTATACACACATGTGCTTGTGTGCACACAAATGAACATATGTACATATTTGTGTGTTTAACTTTAACTAGAATTGAGGAAAATTTCGTTGATAATAAGTTAAATTTGGATCAACAGAAAATGGAGGGATGGCACCCTTAGAAGCAAGGATCGGAGGAAAATGTATTTTGGAAATGCCTACACTGCAGAATCACAAGTCATATTCAATCTGGGGGACAAGAGAAAGCAATGTTTTCACCAAGAATAACAAGTTTCACGGGGACTCTGGTTTTTGTTCTGAAAGTATTTTATTGCTTCAACTCACCTTTTAAGAATGCCCACTTGGCACCAGACATTTTCACGTATATTTGTGTATCCTCACTGTCACCACTGTACAGAGGAACGAAGTGGGGACATGTGACATCAGCTACCTTCCACAGTGGGAGCCTTACTCGGAGCAAAGTTAGAACTGGATCCTAGGGATTCTAAACCAGCGCTTTCCCCTTGGATACACACATGGACCAGCTACGGATCTGGGAATATGCCCATCTCGACCCGCTCCTGAGAAGAGGCCTGGGGGTCTGCACTTCTAACAGGGTCCAAATGGGGCTGAGGCTGCCTGTCTGCAGTCCACCCCTCAAGCGTCCAAACTCTGTAAGAGCAGCCCATGGGAGATCTCTTCATAAGCACAAGATTTCGAGGGCCATTTTTTTCATCACAGTATCAAACTTCTCTTATTCTCAGTTTTCCCGTCCAACAAAAGAGGTGCAAATACAGTGCCCCTCACTGGGCTGTTATGAAGTTTAATGAGAGAAAGCATTTAAGTTGCCTTAAAATGCATTAAGATATGGGGCACTCACAACTGGTAGATATGCCTGTCATACATCAAAGCACAAGTTTTACTGAAGATTTCAAAGTTCACAGATGAATTGGTCAGGTTCTGCTTAAGTTGGGAGACCATGCTGGGAAGTTGGATGCAAAGAGCTATCCTGGGATGGAAGATGTTCTGGGGGATGAGGGGGAGTGTCTGACCATCCCCACCCATCGGCTCTTACAACCTGTGCTCAGGATGGGAACCAGGTAGCTCCGGCCCACCCAGAGCAGTGTGGACATAGGGTGGGCAGCAAAGATTCAGAGGCAAGGCCCAGCCAATCTGACCTCTTTCCCAGGAACTTAACAGGACCATAATTGTCCCGCATTTTTTCCTGTGAGTCTGTTGTTCACAGACCTCAAATGTGGATGATATCGGGGGCTCTATGGCCATTCCCACCAAACAGAACAGTAAAGATGAACAGAGAGAAGCAAGGATGACAACCTCACGTGGTGAGGGTAAGAGCCTGAGAAAAGGGGCAGGAAGAAAGGACAGAGACACAGTGCACCCCCCTCCTGGTTGCTTACGGATTTCTCTTCTTGGTTCAAGTCCCACACCTGCATTCTATGTAGGTACCTGTGCCCCTTTTTTCCACTTTGCTTCCGCTAATGTGTGAGGAATTGTGGTGCTTACAACTAAATGATGCAAGTGTAAGCAACTTAAGAAAGTTTTCAACTAACCTCTTTAAGCCTAGCTTCATCATTTATATTTATTCAATGAGTATTAATTGTCTACTATTTGCCATGCACCCGCTAGGTAGTGGGAAAGCAATGGTTAGAAATTCCAGCAAATATCCCTATTCTTATAGACTTGATGATAGAGTAGAAAAATAAGCCTTAATAGATAAATTGGTAAGAATAAAAAGAATTGCAACTAGAGAAGTACATGACATACTAACATATTCACAAGGGACTGACTTATTCTAAGGTACTTATTCTGAGATTCTAAAATTAATCACTATTAATTTTAAATAAGGTGTTAAGTCAAATCTGCCTTTGCAACTGTGCTGGCCACAGGGTGAAGAACATATTGGAGGAGGTACGAGTGGACATGAGTGGACCAGGTAGGAGGCTGCTTCAAAGGTCCAGGGCAGAGAACCAGTTACAGAGGCAAGAATCACGAGTTTGACTTAGGATGTATTGAGCTGAGTGATCTTTGAAATAGCCCAGACAAAACTGACATTGCATTTCACTAAGCTACTATATGTATGTGTAGAACCTGGTAGGAACATCTAAACAGGACAGAAAGTTGTGTGAGTCAATGAGACCAATGTGTAGCTTTATTGGAACACATGTGTACGGGTGACTTTGCCAAGGGAGAGATGATGGTGTGAGGGAAGGGCAGGGCCTGCAGGGTGACCATACATTAGTGCAGGGTGACCAGGGGGCACTAATTACCACACAAGGGGATGGCCAAGGCAAGACCAGGAGACTGCTGTGTCATAGGTCAAGGATGAAAGTGTCTCCACCATAGCTGGAAGCAGTAGCCAATGGTGTTCATCAAATGACATGATGGCTAATGGTCTTCAACTAAATAATTTCTTTCAGAGTGCCCTGAGAAAAAGGCAATTACCATTCTGAATGGCTCGTGATTTTATGAGCATCACACTAGACAATGCATATGTCAGAGGACCTGACAAGGAAGGCTTTCAACAGATGTAAGTAGCAACCCCTGTTTCCCTTTTGAAATTCAGATGATGTTTTTATTCTATAAATTCCTCCAAGAACAAGGGATAGCATGGAACAGGTATGAGGATGAGATGAATACTAAAGAAACAGGAAGAAACAGGAAGGGATGAGATTCTTTGGAACAAGAGAAACAAGGAGGGCTTCTGGAGATGTAAGTGGGGAATGAAGTCGACTTTCCAGCTTTTCCCAGTGTCAGCCTATGACAGAAGCAGAGGGCTGCATTCATAGCCACGCACAGAAACGTGCACACACGAAATACGGCATTACCTTCAAATCCAGAAACACAATATGTAGGCACTGAATGCATTTCTTTGGAAAAATCCTGAGCATGTTTCTTGAAGTTGCTAATTATTTATTCCATATCAAAAGAAATATGTTAAAATTACTTTAAAAACAGCATAAAGGTCAACCGGAAGCACAGCCAGGAGTAGCGTGTGACAGGGCAACCACTTAACTACTCGGGGCGATGGCTCATTCTCGTGTTTGCTAAAATTCCTTCCAAGTCCAAATGGTAAAATTCTTGCTCTTATGTCCCTTGTAATACATACAGGACAGACCCCTAGTGTTACTATCAGTCAGTTGGATAATTATGCAGGAATAATGCACTGTTCCCAAGCTTTGTAGAGAAACTTAAAAAAACACTGAGGCTTTCTGTCTTGAAAGGGAAACTATTCAAATGTTGGTGCCTAACAGCTAAAGAAAAGGAATTCCATGGCAACATAGACGCTCCGGGGTCAAGTACATGTTCTGAGAAAGCAAGGGGCATGCAAATGAACACAAACTGATAGACCAAGGCCTGCACTGGCGGTATCCTGTCTAATCAAGTCCTTGTCATGATGTAAGGTGACAATTCTGTGGCAGCACCGAGTTAAACACAAACACTGCAGAAGGAGAGGCGGGGGCATCCTACTAAGGGGTTTTCTGCCTCATTTGCCCAATCCAA
>PVKM010016040.1:0-27247 GCA_004027735.1 Carollia perspicillata | reverse complement strand
CTGACAGTGACCAGAGGAGAGAGGGGAGGGAATTTCAGGGGAAAGGGGGAAGGGTTTACAGGAACAAGTACAAAGGACACATGGACAAAAACTAGAAGGGGGTGGAAATGGGAGGGAGGTGGTGAGGACTGGGGGGGGTAGGCTGGGAGGGAGGCAAAGACAGAAAACTACTTGAACAACAATTAAAATGAAATTAAAACAAAAAGAAGAAAGAAAAAAAATAAATGATAAGGAACCAAGCAAGAAATTAGTTTGTTCCCTGAAGTTTTATGGCTCTTTAACTATCTGACCCTAACTCAGAATAAGCCCTCAGAGTTCTTTGAATATTAACTATTGTTTAACCATTTCTGCCTGACAATAATTGATGAGCTTTATGTATACACCCTGTATTCCTGTGCAAATTGAACCCAATAAAAACTTGTCAAGGCAATGGTTTGGGGTGCTCTCCCCTTGAGAGAATGGCCATACCATCCCTTTTCCTCCACAGGACTTTGGTGGTCCATGTGAATTTGTCTTGTCTCATCCATAATGCCTTGACACTGTGGGCCAGTGTCCACATTACCAAGGTGTCAGGAATTGAGGAGATGTTGGGTCCAACATCAAAATATTTTCTTCTCTATTGCTAATTTACTACTTCTGTTGCAGAATATTTAACCTGATATCAATGTAGACCAATGAGGAACCCCCTCCATCTCACCCAGTGTGACACCAACCCTTGAGGAGGCTAACTAGCCCTTGGTAGTGAATTGATTCTTTTGGAAGTGATAGTAATTTATCTTGTTTGACATTGACATATATTCTAGTTATGTGTTTGCCTTTATCTACCGTAAAGGACTTCAGCCAATGCCACTTTCCAAGGACTTGCAGAAGTTCAGCCACACATTATCATGTTGGACCAAGAGAGCCATATTATAGTAAAGTGGATGAGGGGTGAACATGTACTACACCATCCACAAGTCTGATGACCTAATAGAACAGTGGGGCAACTTCTTGAAGGCAAAGCTTAGGTGCAAGTTTGGAAGTGACACCATGTGGTCATGGTACCTCATTCTCCATTACATATCATACATCCCAAATCAAATACCACTATAAAGTACTGTATCCTCAGTAGGCAGAATTCATGGACTTACAAAACAAGGTAGAAATTGGAGTGGCCCCATTTTCTCTTGCTTCCAGTGACTTGCTTAGATAATTTGTTCCTCTTGTCCCCAAAACTCTAGATAGGTTAAGTGGGTTTAGAGGTAAGACACTTCCATCATGACCATCAGACTTTCAGTTCCATCTTGTGCTGAGTCACTTCAAGCTCCTTGTGCAAAGAGAACAGCAGACAAGGAAAAGAGCCTCAGTCTTCATAAAGGTAGTTGACCATGATCATCAGAAGCTAGGGATCCTATCACAAATGGTGGCATGGTAAAAAATACATTTAGTACCCAGGTGATCCATTGGATCATATTTTGATAAGTCCCTGCCAAATTCGATGGGAAATGAACAAAGGCAGCAACTCTAACTTGAGAGAGGAATGATGACCAGAGGTTAGAACCGCTTAGAGAGGGTGGTTGGGTATAGAGGTAAGCTACATGGACCAGCATTTGTGATGGCCAAGACTTTTTAAAATCTAGAATGAGTAGGAAAAAAGGGAGATGACTTTTATCAATGGAATCTCTATGACCAGCTATGCAATCTGCATTTTGTAATAGTAATCTGACTTTTGATAGATTCCCAAGACAAAGCCTAACCAGAACCTTGGACCTGTTCTCAGTGGTGTGAACTGATGAGGCTAGGACAACAGATAAAGAAATCAAGGACTGAACTTCAGTGGATGGAATAGAGTGTCTCTCAGGCTTCCCTTCGAAGCAGGGGTATTCATTTCCACAGCTGCCAGAAGTGTTTCCAGCCAAGTCCTCTCTAAGAAATGGTGTTGGCTGAAGAGGAGGTAGAAAAGAAGAACAAGGGTCTGTTCTCTACAAACTTCAGTCCTGTTTTCAGGTTAGGTTTAGGGAGGGTTACATAAGGAATTTCAAGATCTTAAAACTGATTTTTTAAAAGCTACCAATTTGCCCCCAATACATGAAAAACCTTTGTGTACCTCCAAGGGTATTTATATTTTAGTTTAGGGACAACTTATCATCACCATCTGCTCTCACCTGGAGTTTCTCAACATTATCCTTCCTGGAATCTGGGCATATACTTTCCTACTCACCTCCTAGTCCCCAATATTATGCTTATTTTAGCTAGAGGTATATTTTACAAATTAAAGTCCTGTCTCATTTCTCCTAATCACTTTCAGATGCATTACCATGGTTCTCGGGATAAAGAAGCAAAACTTCAGCATTGCTTACTGGCCTTGCAAGACCCAGACTCTCCTGGACCCTGGGGTGACGACAAGGTCACCTCTGGACCTACGGTTCCTTTCCTTCTACCTTCATGATTCCCTCTCACTGCTGTATCTGAATATTTTTTTCCTCCTTCCCTCTACCTGCTGGGCTCTACTCAAACTTCATGTCTTCAGCTGGAATTTTACTTTCTTGGGAAGCTTTTCCAGATCCCAGAGAAGTTAAATCTTCTGTTACAAAGGTGACCATGTGTCTTGGTTTCTATGGACAGTTCAGGTTTTTACCAGTTGTCTGGTTACTGCTTACTGCCCCCTCTCATTCACCAATTTAAGACATCTTGTCCCCCAACCTATAATCCACTTTAATTACATACTGTACTTGTTCTTCATGATAATTACCCCAATTATTGAAAGTATGTATGATTTTATTTTTTAGTACCTGTTTAGTACCTGTTAGAGAAATTATAAGAAGTATGATGGAAATACTTTGTCTAGTGTGTCCATCATTGAATTCTCAAGATATAGTAGAATCATTGGCACATCGTAGATGCTCAGTATTTATTGAATGAATAGAGATTGACTGAAAAAGCTGGGATGCTGAAATATTATCCAATTGCTTTCATGAAGGATAAAATGGTTGAAGGTCTTGTTTTAGCTTGCATTTTTGATAACTATAAAAACAGATATTTTCCTTACTATTTAATATTCCATTATGAATTTTTACTCATATCCTGAGCTCTTTCATTTATTGTGGTATTTGTAATGTTATTATGTTTATAAACAACTTAAGAGTACAATTCTACAGCTGACTTTTGATCACTGGTTACCAAAGACCTCATAATAAACCTCATTTGTATTCTTTCTTTATCTCAAGAAACTAAGTAAATCTCAGTCCATTCCATTTATTTATTTGAAATAAAGACTGGGTCCTGTATTATTTCCAGCAAAAAAAAAAAAAAAATGGAGGTAGGAATTCTCCATTAGCCACCATATTTTCATTGTATTTCTACCTCTCTTTTTGGTTATTGGATTAAAATTTGCTTTTATAGATAAGAAAGCTGCTGTTCCCTTCTATAATGATTATTGTACTGCTTTCTTGGTTCAGCTGAACTTGTCCTTTCAAATAGTGTAATAAAATGCCAAATTCAAAATAAATATAGAAATTATAAAAAGAAAAGGTATCTATTTTTAAGATTTAAGGAGAATATTTTTTAGTAATAACTGCACTGTACACTTCTGGCCAAAATAAAAAATAGGTAGATACACTTTGCCTCCTCACACAACCAAAAGAATGACAACAATAAATTTAAAATAAAAAAATAACCATAATTGCCAGAAAATCAAACTGTATGGATGTCCAACAACCAAGGAGTTAAAGAAGAATCATTCATCCAAACCAGTAGGAGGGGCTGAGATGGGCAGCAGGGGTGGAGAGGACTCATGGCAAGGCAGCTGCTGTAGGAATGAAGTGGGCAAGGTGGTGGTTGGTGGAGAGGGCAGTCCCACATTCTTGTACAGATAAACCGGGAGGAACAACTGGGGAGTGAAACAGACTGCACAATCCAAGGCTCCAGCTCAGGGAAATAAAGCCTGAAAACCTCTGACTGAAACAATCTGTAGGGGTTGAGGTGGTGGGAGAAACTCCCAGCCTCACAGGAGAGTTCACTGGGGAGACCCACAGGGTCCTAGAAGGTGCACAAACTCACCCTCCCAGGAATCAGCACCAAAAGGGCCCAATTTGATTGTGGGTAGTGGGGGAAGTGACTGAAAGTTGACAGAGAGCTGAGCAAGCAGCATTGTTCCCTCTCAGACCTCCCCCACATACAGCACCACAGTGTAGCAATGTGGGTTGCCCTGCCCTGGTGAGTACCTAAGGCTCCACCCATTACTATGTAACAGGCTTGCTGAGACAAAAAAAATATGCCCCAAAGGAAAGAACAGATCAAAGCTCCAGAACAAATACAGCTAAGTGATAAAGAAATAGTCAACTTATCAGAAGCAGAGTTCAAAACACTGGTAATCAGGGTGCTCACAAAAATGGTTGAGTATGGTCACAAAATAGAGAAGGAAGTGAAGGCTACACTGAAGTAAATAAAGGAAAATGTACAGGGAACCAACAGTGAAGAAAAGGAAACCAGGAGTCAAATCAATGGTTTGGACCAGAAGGAAGAATTAAATATTCAACCAGAACAGAATGAAGAAACAAGACTTCAAAAAATGAGAAAAGGCTTAGGAACTTCAAGGACAACTTTAAACATTGCAACATCTGAATCATAGGGGTGCCAGTAGGAGAAGAAGAATACCAAGAAATTGAAAACTTAATTGAAGAAATAATGAAAGAGAACTTTCCCAATCTGACAAAGGAAACAGACTTTCAGGAAGTTCAGGAAGCTCAGAGAGTCCCCAAAAAGTTGAACCCAAGGAAGTACACACTGAGGCACATCATAATTACATTACCCAAGATTAAAGATAGAGAGAATATTAAAAGCAGCAAGAGAAAAGGACACAGTTACCTACAAAGGAGTTTCCATAAGGCTATCAGCTGATTTCTCCAAAGAATCCTTGCAGGCAAGAAGGGGCTGGAAAGAAATATTCGAAGTCATAAAAGGCAAGGACCTATCCAGCAAGCTATCATTTACAATGGAAGAGCGGATACAGTTCTTCCTAGGTAAGGTCAAGTTAAAGGAGTTCATCATCACCACACCCTTAGTATATGAAATGTTAAAGGGGATTATCTAAGAAAGAGAAGAGGATCAAAAATATAAACAGTCAAATGACAATACTCACAACTATTAACAACTGAACCTAAAAAAAAACAAATACAAAAATGAAAACCAACTAAGCAAACAACTAGAACAGGAACAGATTCACAGAAATAAAGATCATATGGAGGGTTATCAGCAGGGAGGGGAAGGGGGAAAATGGGAGAAAAGGTACAGAGAATAAGAAGCCTACATTGTAGGTACAAAATAAACAGGGTAGAGGATTAAGAATAGTATGGGAAATGGAGGAGCCAAAGAACGTATATGTATGACCCATGGACAGGAACTAAGGTAGGGGAATGATGGTGGGAGGTGAGTACAGGATAGCAGGGAATAAAAAGGAAAAAAAAT
The DNA here is from genome assembly GCA_004027735.1 of Carollia perspicillata. Classification (NCBI taxonomy): domain Eukaryota; kingdom Metazoa; phylum Chordata; class Mammalia; order Chiroptera; family Phyllostomidae; genus Carollia; species Carollia perspicillata. The sequence goes on along the minus strand of PVKM010016040.1, from coordinate 21,802 downwards.
GGAACAACTGTAATAGCATAATCAATAAAATATATTTAAAAAATAAAATAAATGCATTGTAATCTAAAGGTCAGATGCATGCAATATTGAATCCTCCTTTTAAAAATTTTGCTTGTTTTGTAAAGTCTTGCTTGTGCCTTGTAAAATGCATATCAGACATTCAACAATGTTTATTAACTACACCAGTCACCATAATATGTTTTAACATTACAGTATTGAATAAAACAGACAGAAATCCCTGCTCCTTTGTCTGAGTCCTGGAAACTTGGCAGATGGGATCTACCATGTATACCCACTTAAGGATCCATTTCCATACCCTGAGTATCCCAGTTTAGCTCTTTTTATCATTTCTCCCAGACTTTGGGGGGAGAATTTTAATAGTGTATAAATTTTTAAAAGTTTAAAAATACATACCCTAGATACCAAGGCTGTTTCTAGAATATGTTTCAGTGTTTAAAATCCAGCTGAGCTCATGCTGTTGTGGCTGATGCTCATGGCACTTTGACATCCTCTGTATTTCTATAAAAGAGAGAAAACATATTTTGCTATTGGATCTTCAAGTCAGTTTGGGCTGAGGCAAGCATCTTTTTCTTTTATCATCTTTTATAATCTAGTGTCTATGAGTCAAATGTTGTCATATTCATCATTAAAGTGTTTTAGAGATTAACCATGTTGTATTTAGAAGGAAAATAGAACTGTTATGGAGCATTCGCTACATATGTTACCAAGTTTAATTATTACAACCACTAGTGGAAATAGTTGTTTTGTTTTGTTTTTAACACTCGAGGGGACTTTGCCCCAAACCCACATAATTAGGATCATTGTGGTCATTATAAACTCCGTCAGGAGCAAGACCAGACACAAGAGTAAGCAGCCTAGGGAATTATGAGTGGAAGTGGGATCCTATATCTCCCCCTGGACCCTGGGGATGGCAGCAAATCCCTAACACAAGAACCGAAGGGAAAGAGGTCAAACTGGAGTCCGACCTCAGGCTCAAGCTATGAGAAGACAGGACAGAAGCTAGCAAAGAAGCCAGCAGGGTTGGTTAGGGTGGATGGTGGCCCTATCAGACATATCAGCTTGGGCCCATAACTCTAACGTAAGAAGCACAGTCAGAAATAGGGCTGAGCCTTTGACAGCAGGTCTGGCAAGAATGGGGTGATGGTACTCACCAAGCCCTTGCCCAGGAGCAAGCACAGAGCCACTGGACTCCAGAGAACAACAAAGACAGACATCTCAAACACTCTGTGCCCAGGCAATGAGGGACTTCCTGATGGGTCTCTGCATGGCACTTAGGAGAAGAAGGTCACAGCAAAGGAAGCAGGGAGCAGCACATTGAATAATTAAATTCAAATTTTTCTGTTCGCATGAATTTTCATGTCACGACCTCAGTTATAAAACCCATAAATCCAAGCAAAGGAGAGTACTAACTGAGCACACTGGTGCCAATGTCATTTTGAATAGTTGAAAAGAAAAAGCCAATAATAAATGTTAGTTATTAAATAGCATTATTCTTGGTCCATAAACACAAAATGAGATGATTTTTAATATGTAGATTAAAAAAGACTGAGAAGCTCACGTTCAATGTCATGTTCAATTAGGCATACTGTCTTTCCGATAGAATCACCAGCTTCTACTAAACTTCAGGTTAAGTAACAAAAGTGATCATTCAAATGGGGGGCACTGCTAATTTGTCAAAACACACATTTCCTGGTTTTTCTGATTTTGCCAAAGTGATTGCATTCTCTTTGGGAACATTATGGTTAAACATTTGGTAACTGAGTTTACACAACACAACACACATCGAATATTCTTTCAGAAGCCTATTTGTTTACATGTTGGTTCTTTTCATTCATTCCTTTAATAAATGCTTATTGTGCCAAGCACTGTGCTTTTTGTGGGAGAAAGTTGAGAAAGCAAAAACAGATTCTGTCTGTTGCAAATACATATGTCAGCTGAACCTGTAATTCAGCAAACAGCAATGGGTTTGTTTCATTTTGTTTTCTGTTCACTGGAAACACTGTCTCTCTGTAGTCTGAGCACAGTGCTGTTGGTTACAACTTTTACCCTTTTATTTGCTGGTTTCATGGCCTTGAACCATAGTCTCCCTCAATTTCCTCATATATATAACTTGGAAAAATAGCCCCTAAACTCTCAAGGATTAATCGGTCAGGGATTTCAAAGGATTTGAAAATCTTTCATAGTTTTACTGTATTATTTTATTAGGAGTCTTTTAATATGCATCATCTGTTGTAGTTTTTTAAATCAGAAGCAATAAGCAATCTGTCCTTTGTTACATTTACACTATTGATCTTTATTCATGATTAATTTTTCTGTTAAATGAACACTTTTTTACTCTTGGGATTTTCCTTTCTATTACAAAGAATTCCACAGCAAAAGGAAGGCTGTGCTTTCACATGCCCACTTTCAAAATATTTTTTTGTGAATTTTGGAACTATCTAACTGTTTTACATTATTTCATTACAGAGGAGGGCAAATTTGCTAGTATAAGGAGAGAGAGAGAGAGAGAACACATATTGAAATATTTCTTACAGAAGACAAGAGGTCTACTAGAAGACAAATATAAAAACTGTTAAATTTGTTTAGGTTGAAGATAATAAAACAGAATTGATAAAAATAATTCATGAAGTCAAAGATATATCTGCTATCTGTGTATAGTAGCACACAAGTGCAATGAAATTTGATTTTAGCTGTAGTTAAATGATGAATTATATGACTAAGCTATTTTTAAAGTAGTACCTTGTTTATAATAATTTCTATCCCTAAGTTCTAATTAATGCAAAATAAACAACCTACCTACCACATTCTATCATTACCAAGTTACCCATGCCTCATAAAAAAATCATTCTTTATTGCATTTTAAAATCATCAGTATATGAAAATTTCTCTCACTGACAGTATTTTTTTAAGTTTACTAACAGTACATTTTTCTGTATGCTCTGTAAGACTACCATTTATTTTCATGAGTTAGGCCAAAACTTTACTCCTTTATAACATCATGAAAATGATATTTTCCTTCTTTTAGACAAACACACATCCATTTTATCCAAGAATTTTGTGGCTCTTCCTTTTAATGCATAAATGCATCCATCCTGTTATACAATATGTCCTGGGAAAAATTCCAGGAAGGGCAAGCCCCATCTCTGCCTTTTGTTTTTAAAGCAACTTTATTTACTTACAAAACACTCCAAAAGGCACAAGCGTTCTGGCAGCCCTCTGCCCAGCCATTGTCTCTGTGCATGCTGAAGAGCACCTCCTGCATTATTAACCGGGTTTGTGTCTGGGGTGAAATTCTGTGTGGCTGTGTGACAGTGGCCTATTCAGTCAACAGGAAGTTGCCACTTTATGCTTCAGAAGCTGCAAGGAAGGCAGTTCTCTTGGCTTCGCACGCTCGCCACCCACACCACTGCCCCCAGGGTTAAGTGGGCAGTCTCAGCCCACTGGTGCTGTGAACTCACACACTGAACAGAAGCTTTTGGGATCCTGACTAAAAAGTCACCTTCCCTAAACTTTTGATCTTTCCCATGACGTTTCATGTATCAGAGAGAAAGAGACAGAGAACATTCCATCAAAACTGGCCTGACTACAAGATGGGATAAGGTTTCTGAAGAAAAAAAATGGTTCTCCAATGGGAAATAACAATGGAATACATTTGACGCAGGGAGGCCATTTAAGCTGGAAATGAAAAGATCCCAGTCCTGTGAAATGCAGAGGGGGAGGTTATCAAAGTCAATTGAAAAGGAAATGTGAAGTCTTCTTATGATATAAAATCTGTCATGTCCTAAGACAAAAAAAAATGATGATCTCTAAAGTCTGATCACTGAGTATAGTTAAGCTAACTACAGGTTTACTTTTGATCTTTCATTGTCTATCAATAATCAAAAGGAAAAGGTGAATCAGCCAGTGAAAAATGGCTGAAGTGAAAAATAACAAATGTAACAAATTTACATGGGGGTAGACAGGAAGGGTCGATGCGTACAATTGTCTGCCTCAAATATGCAGGAATATGTAAGAATAGGCCATCAGGAATTCTGTCTGTAGTGGACATCCAAATGCAGAATAAACCAGAGGTATCCCAGGCAGAGGGAAGAAAGCCAAAAGAGATCAAGACATTTATCCTGAGAACTCCAAATGAAGCAGTAGACTTGAGGTGCCCAGGGACATATCTGAAGTCAAAATTTCTGTTCATCCCAAAGAGCACAAGTGAATGATCCTTCAAATCAAGTATCAGGATTTGTCTTGATGGGCTTAAATAAAAAGACAACAATCTGCCTTGGGGAGCAAAATTAAAATATTTACTTGCCATCATGCCACACCTTCAAGTTTGTCTAAGAGAACTCTGTGCAATGTCATTATCATGTGCCTTAGTGTTCTTTTCTTTTAGCTTTTTATGGTACTTAGGTTGCTTCAACTTTGTGGAGAAATAATTTTATAGTTGTCACCAAATTTGGAAAAATTTTGGACAGCAGTTTTCAAATAGGTTCTCTATTTGTTTATTTCTCCTCTCTTCTCTTCTTTGGGCACTCCAGTTGTACATATTTGAGGCTGCTTAAAATTGTCCCACAATTCAGTGACACTCTGTTTATTTTTTGTCAGTCTTTTTTTCTTTCTGTATTTCTCTTTGGAAACTTTCTTTTGCTCTGCTTTCCAGATCCCTGATCTTTTCCTCCACAGTGTCTAGTCTGCTACTATCTCATCTAGTATATATTTCTTTTTAGACATTGTAATTTTCATCGTTTTGATTAGACTCATTTGATTAGACTAATTTTTATATCTTCTGGGTCTCTGCTTCATTGTTTGCTCAATGCTCAAAAACATGTTTCATTTTTCCTATAGTTTATTGAACATGCAGAATACAGTTTTAACAAACAATTTAATGTCTTTATCAATTTTAAATTAATAAATACATTTGTATTATGTTCAGTTCTGTTTTTGATCTGTTTCTATTTGTCTGCTTCTTTTCATATGGTAATTTTTCATTAAATAGCACACATTGTGTATGTTGTCCATGATGAATATTTTTGCATTCTTATAAATATCCTTGGTCTTTGTACTAGGACACAGTTAAGATACTTGGGGACCATTTGGTCTTTTCAGGTCTTAGTTTCAGTGGGACCAACATCCTTTAGTCCAGGGTGATGCATGTCCTCTACTCAGGACCCCTCTCTTTATTCTACTGGTACTCCATTAATTTAAAGTGCTTTTCTCTCTAGCTGGTGGCAACACACTCTATTTATGGCCTTATGCAAACTTCAGGGATTGTTCCCTGATCTTTTTAAATATTTTATTTCTTTTTTTTTTATTTTTAGAGAGAGGGGAAGGGAAGAAGAAAGAGACGGAGAGAAACATCAATATGTGGTTTCCTCTCACATGGCCCCCACTGGCCCACAACCCAGGCTTATGCCCTGACTGGGAATCAAACCACGACCCTTTGGTTCACAGCCTGTGCTCAAACCACTGAGCTACACCAGCCAGGGCTACCCCTGATCTTTTCAAGTAAAGGTAATTCTTTTCCCATATGAGGGTCATTTCCTTGTGTGCATACCCTGACCTTCAGCTGAAGACTTGAGGAGACTCCTCCTCACATCTTCAGTGTGTTTTAGATAACAGATAAATGATAGATATATGATAGATAGATAGATAGATGATAGATAGATAGATAGATAGATAGATAGATAGATAGATAGATGAATAGATAGACAGATAGATAACTCTTCTCCCTGGTCCTTTATGGAGGTACTCTATCCACTTTGGCCTCTATGGATTCTTAGCTCCATCTCCTCAATTCAGGGAAACAGCCAGCTTCCTCCTGCGGAATCATCTTCCTATACTGGAGACACTCTCCTGGCAGTAAATAGTGGTAATTACAGGGTATACCCTGTTTGTTTTCTATCTTTAAGGATCACTGTCCTGTGCTGGCTGATATCCAATGTCAGTAAACCCTTGTTTCTTATTTTTTACTGTTTCTTCTGATGTTTCATTTAGGAGAGAAATCTAGTCCCTATACCTTCATCTTGGGCAGAAAAAGAATCAAAATAGTCAATATGTATTTTTCTAATGTTATAAAAGTTAAGGGCAAGGAGGAGCCCTTACCTTTTAGATGGAGCAGAGAATCATCAAAAAACTTTATCAAATAATGACAAAATTAAATAAAGTAACAGAGTACAACAGGTAGTATTTATTGATGGTTTTCAGAATACCAGTATCCATTTGATGTTCTTATACAAATTTCTCACTTAATACTCTAAACAATCTCTTGAAGTCGGTACTTTTCAAAACTCCCATTTTATAGATGTGAATACATCCATCTGTAAAACAGAGAAATTAAGTTACCCAAGAAATGATAAGTTACCAGAGGTGGGGATTGACCTGGGTCATTTAACTTTAGAGTCTGTATCCTAACAGTACAGAAAAACATCAACTAGAATATGAAGGGAAACAAGAAAATATGGATTTTATTGGCATTGTTAGATATTCAGTATTTTCATAACTATTAGTCACATCTTTGCTGTTTTTCCAAAGGCTAGTGCAGTCTGAGGAAATCAGGCTGTATATCATTATGAAATCATATATGACTGCACTGCCTCCACACTTGCTGGCACACTTTTCTCTACATCTCTGAAGACTATCATCCAGAAAACTACATCTTAGGTTCTAAGGTGTCTTAACATTTTAGACAGCAACAAGAAGTTTCCTCTTTTCCATGTACTTTCTGAACTCTTTGTGCTCTATGCACTTGTCAAAATCACTGTATTACACTAATAGGTACATAGATAGGCAAACATCATATGTGAACAAAATTTATATAGTAGTTCAGTCAGGAATATGTTTTTTAGATGATAAAGGTTCACCTGTCCAATTTTTTTTCACAGTCTGTCTCTGGCACTGTTGAAGCTGATGTGCAGAAGTCATATGATACAAGTGCAAAGGTGTTGTTGGTGGATTTCATCTACCATTTCCTGTCTTTTGAGCCTTAATATAAATTTGTACAAGCCATAGTATTAGATGGAGTGCAAACTTGTGGCGGAATGCAGAGGAACAAACTGTTTATAAATTTTGTGGTTAGGACCCCACGTGTCCTGCAATAGAGCTCTGAGCTCAGCCAGCACATGTAGCTGCAGCTCTTGGCATCTCCACCTAGGACAGGCAAATCCCTTCTCACTCACGTGCCTTCTGGACCGTGGCTATAGACCTTTCTCCAAGTCACCTCAGCCACTCTCCCCAGTCATATGCCTTCTATCACCAGAGTTCCCATCTCTGCACCAGAGACCTTTTTTAAAAAGTCACTGTACAATTTTGTAACTAAAAAGTATGTATCAGAGTATTACTGAGGAGGACAAATAGAATGAAGATCCTATAATTTGAGGGGCAAAAGAGAAAGATACATAGGAGCCCCAGGTTCAAAGGTATGGTAACTCTATAGGAAATACTCACAGATTGGAAAATGTATCAGTTAGGATAGTCTAGGGTACTCTACTTACTAACAAATACCCCTCACTTTGCAGAGGTTACAATGGCATAGCTTGATTTCTTGCTCATATTCTATGTCTATTTTGCATCAGCTCTGCCTCTGCTCACTGCTTTCTTCAATCTGGAACCTAGTCAGATGGAACCACTATCTGTGACACTGTCAGACTTGTTGCAGGAAGAAAAGAGAAATAACTCACACCATGAGCTGGCTTTTGAGGCTTCTGCCCAGAGACGATGAATGTCATTCCTTCTCACATTACATTGTCCACACAAGTGATATGGCACTCAGCAAGGTAGGTGCTATACTTATGCAGTCCTCCCAATTTTCCTATTAGAAAAAGCACTTTCAGTTCCATGGCCAAGCCTGACATAGATGATCAAGGAAGAGTAATGCCCCCGGGGAATAAACACGAATATTTTGAACAATAACAAAATCTAGGGAGTAAGGCCTTTCCTTTCCCATACAACAGTTTCACACATGACTTTAAGTACTCAGCCATACATTCTCCCAGAGAGAGCAGAGCTGCAAATTGAGAAGCCCTGAACACAGAAGAAGAATGCCAGTACATATGGACTTGACAATGGAGTAACTAAGTTATCACTCCCATTGGAAAGTATGTTGTGGGACAAAGTTACAGACCCAAAAACCACATATACAAGACAGCCTATCCTCAGTTCCTGCATTAGCATATGCAGGGCAGTGCTCAGCTCCCTCCCTATCTTATCCATGTAACACAGTTGTGAAAAATTCAGAAGGTAGATGTCAGTCAGTAAGGAGAATAAAAGTTGTTACATGGGACTTGAACAAAAAGATGTTCTCTCGTTTAAGGACCCCACAGACCTGGGTAAACAAGGTAAAATGGAGTTTAATTGTCTCACTTAAGAAACTGAGATTATTTAATTCACATAAAACTGTCTTACATAAAAAGATATAATTGCTGAGACCATAGACAACACCCAAGAGAGGGACTCTCTGAATTGGTAGCAAGTTTTTAAACCTTCATTTCCCTTTTCTCCATGTGGTGCTAAAGATCAATTTAGCTATAGACTTAGGAACAACGAGCTGCATAGAAAATTACATAGTGAAACCTACAGGAAAAGATCACTTGGAGAAGAATTCTGGATGATGTGAATAATTTTGAGAGTGGAAGATGCAGCATAAAAATATTTTAACTGTGCTGCATGTCCACAGTGGACAACCATGATGACGTATTAAAAACTCCCTGGCAAAGACTGTCAAGTTATCAGGGCAGAGTCTCAAGCTGACCAACCATCAATTCCAGAAAATGTCACTTCTTGAGAAGCTTTCCCTGGCTGGAGATGGTGTTGTAATTGTGTTCTTGTTATACGTCATTACAAGTAGCACACAGGCACATGATGTGTGCTATGCAAAGCATATGTTACAAACATTATTCTCTGACAAGAGAATATCAGAAAGTCTCTCTTTCTCTCTAATTTATATATATACATATATATACATATATAAATTTGAAATTATAAATTTCATAATTATGAAAACTGTATAACCACATGTATTGTGTCTACCTATTATATTAATTTTATTAGCAGAAATCCATGCTAAAGAGAAGACTATAGCAACATGATCGAATGTAGCATTTTGAACACTAATGTCTAACAAAGTTAGTTGGGTCATGTTAATCCCAGCCAGGATTGTTATGAGATGAGGAGAACACTAAGGTTCACACTCTAGCAGACAGTTATTTTATGAGGTGGGAAGAAGAGAGCAAATGAAATGAAAAAAACACAAAGCAAGGAAACCAAGAAAATAGAATCAGAAATAAGGAGTTCATCAAATATCAAATGAAATAAAGTAAGAATTGAAAATAGGTCATGCTATCTGCTACATCTGAAGCTGTTAGTGACTTTTTAAAGAGTGATTTGGAGAGAGTTGTGGGCCACATTCATCTGCAGTGTCTGAACAGTTCAACCCCTGTCTGTTTACATCAAATATGCACGGTGTCAAGTAGGGTGGGCATGTTCTGTACATTGTTAGTCTTGGCCTTGTAGAATTCTGCTCTAACTCTGTGATTTCCTAGACCATGCCATGATAAGAAATGTATTTTACACACTGTAAAACCTCATGTGTGTGTGCATCCGCCCATACACATACACACACTGGAACAAGAGTTTCATTAAGTAACCAGTCTTTCCTAAATGCAATATCTGCTGACTTGTGTCTACTCTATGCTAGTTAATTAAAACCATAATAATCATGACCAACTAAAATCGTTCCACCACCACCAGCTGGGATGCTTGCTATCAGTGTTGGAGAAGTAGACGTGGGTGCCTGGTGCAAGGAAAATAGGGCCAGCCACACACACCAACACCATCTTTCTTGAGCTTTCTGTCTTCCTTGAGAATTCTCCAGCAGCGCTAATGAGCTGGCTGGCAAGGGCCCTGGTCCTCAGGGCAGGAGGCTTGGCAGCACTGACTGCCCAGGGCAGTGGACTCTCTGTTGCAGGAACTTCAGGTCTTAATGAGGGGAAAACAAGGGAAAGTGGGTAGCTAGGCCAATGAGAGGAGCTGACATTCACAGGGGATTCCAGGTTCCAGTGCTGCAGTAAAGAGAAAGTGGTGACCAGAGATCTTCAACCCCCAGACTCACTGTCTCCCAGAGGCCTCTGTTTTAAGCTACAGACATTAACTGAAGCCATGGAAGCAGGCCTTCTCTCCAGGGTATAATTGCCCAAGGTTGGAGTGATTGTAGTGGAGGGGTAGATGAAGTTGTAGAAATATGGAGGAGCAAGCGGGACATAATTTCTCTCCTTTCCTTAACGTTTCCTACTTTAACTCTGCTCTTGGATACATGCCACTGATTTTGTCACTGTGTGCCCTTCCCCAGGGCTACACAGTTGGGCAAAAGTTGGAAAAGTCCATAATTCTTCCAGGACCTGCCACATAGGCAGAGACCAGGTAGCTTCCTCATGCACTCTTCTGGATTAGGAGGATGTCTCTGTCCTACGCACTCCCTCCACCCCCTTGGCCAAGCCCTGTTGTATTCTAAGAGAAGGTGTGCAATGTACACAATGTGCATTTAGTGCATGCGTCCCAAGTATTTGAAGGGGTGTTTCTTTAATCTCCCTGAAGCTACTTCTTGTGCTACTAATGTTCAAAAAACTAATGGCCATAGAGATGAGCACCCCAGAGGTCATAGTGTGTGTGGTGAAGGGGACATAAATACTGAGGTCTTTTTCCTCTTCCCGCCTAGGGACACATGTGAGCATAGTGCACATTCAGACACTCACTGGCATATGTCCACTTAGGTTTGTCCCTGTTCCAAGTTCCACACTTTGCAGCTTCATTATTCTCTTGGCTTCTTTTTTTACTGTCTCTGCTTCCAGATGACCTGGCAATGAACCCAGGGTTGAATCCTTTGGCTATTTTCTATTTAGTATTCTGTCCTGGTCTTTCCTTGGTTACTCTGCTTCTGGAGAAGTTTCCACTGAAAGAGAAGTGCTGTGAAACAAGGGTGGCAAAAAAAAGTCTGTTGACAAACAAACAGACACTTTACTTCATGGTCTTGCTTGGAACCAAACTGTTCTCCCTCCATCCTGTGCAAATGTAAGTAGAGATATTTTCTGTTTGTACCAAATACAAACCATTTGGAAGGACCACTGATCACAAAAGTCACAATTAAGTCAGTCACATCTTTCCTCTCTAAGTTAAAAATAGTACCCAGAATTTTTCATTTTTTAAATTTTTCCTAAAGTATATTTCAAGGAACACTTTGATAAGATATAGATGATTATCAAATAAAGGTCGACATGCTCCAATATGCCATCTCTTGCATATGTATGTAAAAAATTTCTAGAAGAAAAACCTTCAACACTCTATTAATTTGACACAAATATCTATTTTGTGGGAAAATTATAATGCTAAGCACAAAATCTCACATAATAGGTAACATTTGTTGAGCATTTACATCACAATATGAGGGAAACTATTAGCTCTATTTTATAAAGAAGTGGAGACACAAAAGCTAACTTCTCCAGAATTTAGTGAGTGGCAGGTCCAAGATTTAAACCTAATTCATCTTGCCAGTCTGCATGCTTATCTACAGAAATATATCCTCTCAGCATTTAACATCCGACTTGAAGGAGCTAAGGAAAGAGCCACTTTACTATATTGGTCCTATAATTATTGTTTTGTGGTGTTGCCTTGTAAGCAGAATATAATAAATTGAACACTGTTGTATCAAAAACAACTAGATACTATCTGTCAGGAAAGAACATACGAAAATGCAAAGGCAATCATCTAAATTAACTCCCCAAACCACAGGATAAATCTAGCTTCACTGGAAGGCTTAGAGAGTTTGCTTTGTTCATTAACAAATATAAGGGAAGTGACAGAAATCGGCCAGACTGCCTCACTTTGAAAAAACATCTCACCTGGTGGAACATTGTTTGCACAAGTCCAAAGCAGTTATTCCCACTGGGAGTCAGATACTTCATCAGTTTATCATCACACCCATCAATGGGTTTGTTGGGTAGAAAAAGCAAACTCATTTGATTTTTCTATGTGTCAGCAAGGATAAGGGATTAAATGGAAATAAGCTATAGGAATTTTAGTTGTGGGTGCAGGAAAACAATCTAGGCTCTGTCATCCCTTTGGCTTTATCTTTTTTCTCACCTGGAAACTTTGATGTCAAAATATTATCAATTGCCAAACAGTTCTGATAACCAAGCAATGTATGCTTGAAGGATTCAGTTTATAAGAAATAAACATATAGGCTTTTTCTAAGAAAAAAAATCTGATTTTACTAGGATTAGACAGTCAGCACACAATACAGTTGCTTAGAAACATTTCTTTTTCACACACAAATGCAACATAAAATGGCTTTAAACATGGGGATCAAATGTCACTAAATAAAAATATCTCCCCAATAACCAAATCCTTTACCAAAGGTGACATATCCTTTGATGTCTATCCTCAAAGGCAATCTTTTCATATCATGGATGCAAACTGGAACCCAAGCAGAGATTTTATTTTTGTTGTCTGTCTTCAAAATACTTCCAAATGCTTTGCTTTCTAATTCATAAGACTGTACCAGTTTAAGGCATCTAGATTTGATTCAAGGCTCTTTTGTAAAATTCACTTTTTTGCCACTGCTGTTAGGAAGTGTTCTGGTGGAGCCTTTGGCCATTCTATATCTTTTGCTGCATTTTAATTATGATTTGCCCAGACAAAAATCTATGGGACATGGGACTGTACAGCATGCCTCTCATGTCCCTGACTTCACTGGTGAGTGTGTTTGGAATTGGTTTCATTATGCCTGCAAACGGTGATGCTTATTTTCAGGTCTTTGCTTCAGGGGTAAACATCTTTGAGTGTTTTACCTGTATTTTCAAATTGGCTGGAATGCTGAACGAGATTCAGAAAACCATTGAACTGGATGTGATCCCAGGTTTCTGAAGTTTCCCAAGCTTTAATCTCACTCTTCACCTCTGGCTCCCTTTGGCATGCTTTCAGGGACAATACAGTGTAGAGCCAGTGCCTAGCATATGCGAAGTGCTCTTTATATATTTGCTGAATAAACACAAGGATGAGTTTATATCATATTTCATAGTAACTTTTATTTTTGCACTACAAGTTCTAGAACTACTTTTATTGTAAAATAAATCTGCTATTTAGAAAAACACCCAGAACAAAGTTACAGCTTAGTGAACTACCCACAGCTCAGGTGCGGCATGGACCTTTAAGAACCCTTCCATGCCATCTGTCTCCCATCATCCGAAAACCCCTGAGCACCCTGACTTTCATAGTAATGACTTTTTGAAAATCTTTATGATTTATTCACTCAACTGTGATCTCTACTTTGTTATTGATTAGGTTTGCCTATTTGAAATAAATTAATTTATCTTTTAAGTCATATTCCTTACTCATCTTTTTATTTTGCTGTTAATTAAACTGTTGAGAAAATCAGGGATACATATAGCATATCTCACAACAGAATCTCCACAGTTTCAAAAGAAATTAGTGAATAAATGGGAAGGACTCTCCTAGCTCTCTTTCTCTTTCTCCTCTCCTCTCCTTACCTCTTGTGAGTAAATATTTACACAAAGGTTTATTGATTTGAGTGTGTATGTGAGAGAGAAACATTGATGTAAGAGAGAAACATCCATCAGTTGCAATTTACATATGTGCCCTGACCGGAAATCAAACCCTCAACACTTTAGTGCATGGGACAACACTTCAACAAATCAAGCCAACTGGCCAGGGCCAGATCAATAACACTTTAATACAGAGCAACTCCTTCTTTGAAAAGATGGTACAAAATACAAAAAATAATAATCATTATTTACTACATATTAACTCCTTTAAAATCTGATGGGTTTACAAATTTTGGTTGTGAAATTTTCAATTAACAGCAATAATCAGGCCTTAAACCTACAATTGTTTTCTTGTTTGTGAAAGCACCAAACCAGTGAATTTTGTGACGACAGAAACTTCCTTTCATTTGATTATTGTGAATACAGTCAAATAACCCTTAGAAATTTTGATAATGCATGTCATGTATGAATTGAAAATAATGGTAAACTAATTGATTCCAATTATAGTTTTATTTTGCTATGGAAATCTATTTTACTTGAAAAGTATATTATACCATAATTCATATTGACCTGCCCATGGGAACAAGAACATACTCTTAAGATATGATATACCTTTTTGTTGATATGTAATATGTAGCTTATATAACATGGTCACATAGATTTAGGTCAGGTGGCAGTGATGTGGAGACAGGCCTCAGAGACAGGAATGACCAAAAGGCCCCATAAGCTGAATGCTGCCATATTTTCAAGTTAGGCTCACTTTTTGCTAGAAATATTCTCTTGGGTAAGACTTCTCACAAAAAAAGATAATCTGATCAGCAAGAATCTAGACAGTGAGGGTATGGTGATTGAGGACTTATGTGATATTGATGTGGACTCCATAATCTTTTTAATTCATTAATATAGAGGTTTATTATCATCACTATTTTAGCTAATAGTTATTGAGCATATGCCAGGTAATTTACCTACATATTACATATTTCTTTCATTCTCACCACAGCCATATAAAGTAGGTATTTTTATTATCCTAATTCTACAGATGAAAAAATAATAACAAATATTTATTATACTAAGAACTTTACACATCAACTCGTTTAACTCTTATAGCAACCTTAAAAGGTAGGTAATTTTATTTTCTACATTTTACATCTGATTTTTTACTGAGACATGGAGACTATCATGTGCCTAGTTTTGCAGAGTGTAACAACAAGGCTTCCAACCCAGTTAGGTCTAAATACATCCAGAGGATGAGCCTGTAAGCTTCAAAGCCCTTGAATTAAACTGTGATACAGCTTTAAGAAATCTTTGCTTTGGGAATTTTCCTATTTGTTAACAACACAAATTTAAGTGTCGATTGTGAAGGATTAAGGAATATAGGAGGCTTTCGGTTATGCTATACTTTTACATCTGGCAAAGTAGTTCCCATTGAAATGATATGAGCTTCAAATGTACACATAATCAAGAGATTTTTAAATATCAGGCCCATGCTGATTTGCTAGAGAGTGTCTTCATTTCAGAATCACATATTGTTCTGAAATGTTTTCTCCCAACTGTGGTGCAAATTTCTAATTACTATTGTCAAGGTTCCTGATTGATGATTATCCTGGTGACCATCTCATGGCACGTGTATGCAACAGTTATATGGAAACAGATACAGCTAATGTTAAAACAAAAAATGTACAGAAAGGTCATATTGTTTCATGGGTATATCTGACAGGTTGAGGCATTGAGAATGTCTAGAAAAGGTACCAATTCTTACTGAGAATACCTGGTCCAGGAAATACGATTTACTTAGTTAAAATCAGGAGGAAACATCCACAACCAAACCAACTGAGAAAACAGAGTTCATGAGAGTGGTCGTGAAAATTCCAATAAGCAAATGGAAGATACTGCAATCAAATCTTTCACTCATCTTTCTCCAGTTTTGTGCATGTCTTTGCTGGCTCAGTAAGGGTGTCTTTCTTTGAAATTATAGTGATAATAAATTAAGGTCCTGTGATTTTCAAAGGTTAGTGTTTATATTTTATCAGGTGGTTTATTCAGAGAGACATGACCATGTGATTGGGGATACCCTGTGGAGGGAGAAAGGCTAGACTCAGGTCCCAGCGGGTCATTGGTTATCCATGTGCCCGACTGTGGGCCATCCATTAACCACTCTGCACCTGGGTCTCTTGATATGTAAAATAAGAGATTGGACCAACTGATCTCAGAG
This sequence comes from Carollia perspicillata, assembly GCA_004027735.1. Taxonomy (NCBI): domain Eukaryota; kingdom Metazoa; phylum Chordata; class Mammalia; order Chiroptera; family Phyllostomidae; genus Carollia; species Carollia perspicillata. Next base: position 6,028 of record PVKM010016040.1, on the reverse strand, counting down.
ATCCTCTCGGGCTAATTGAACATCCATTGTTTCAGTGTTACCAAAACAAGACCCCTGGCATTTTACCAGAAGTTTTTCCCACAGTGCGTACAGTAATAGTAATTTTCTCTTCCTTCTCTGTTATACTTAAGAAGCCCTGAAAGCTGCTATTCACCTTGGCAAATGGCTATTCCAACATTTCCCTTTTGACACAGTGATAAATGGAAACCCAACAGAGCCATCACTCTTTCCTTTACAAAGGTTAGGCAAGAGTAGACAGGCAGAAGGTTCTTAGACTAAATATTAAGTAAAATGTAATTCTATTTCCCAGGCCTAGGTTCTCAGGCAGACGGGATGGACTCCCAGCCCTCAGCCCTTGTTTTGGCAATTGTTCATTTCCATCAATTTGGAATCCCTCCTCTACTGAAGGTGTTGTCAAATGCCATAATGTACATGTATCATATTTGCCAAGGATCACTTAGCAACAGAAACTTATGTTCTGCCAACTTCCTTTTTATGCTGACAACCTAGATTTTATAGAAATTGTGTTTTCTAGAAGGCTTTACAGATTGGGAAGAGTGACAAAGGAATGCCTCATCACCAATGCAGACAGACACAGGCACTGGCTACCCTGAGATTTCTGGGAGAATTTCAGATGCTGTATAACAATGGCACACCATTCAGAAGTAATTTATTTTTAATCACTGGCTGTTAATCAGCTGTAGATTGACATCAGTTACCTCATAAAACTGATGACAAACTGCTGTATTTGTGAAGAAATATCAAGTTGATTTTAGCCACAAACATTAAAGGCCAGCATAAAACTAATGTGCTGCCAAGGGTATTGGTGCATTAGCAATGTTTACTCACCTTGTAAGAAACTAAGCCACATTATCTTACAGGGGAAATATTATTGTAAGAGTTTATTTGTCCTTCGGGGTGAAGGGTAAAGTACAGTATCTGACACATTATTTTATCTTAGTTCTTCCACTTACTTTACTGGTGCTGTTTGGCGATAGGAGATGAATATTGTATGATCCATTACAAAGTAAAAGAATATTCTCTATGTTTGAAAATAATAAATGCTCCTCTTTTAATGGCAGGCCCTTATGAAATGATTTAATATATATGATTTTCTTTGAGAGTAATTATGGCAATAACAAAGAACAAAATAGACAGAATAGTGTTCTTCCTTCTATGAAAATCAGGGCTTCTCATTCATTATCCTGCCTACTAATTTTACAGATACTATATATAGTTGATTAATTTTTCTTCATGTTTCTTCATGAGATTATTAGGTGATGAAAGGAAAAAAGGTGATATTGTTCTTATTTCATACAAGTCATACCTAAATGTGGGTTCAAATTAATCATAGGAGTATTGTTCTAAAATTATCCACTAATTTTCCAGAATTCCTCACATCAGCTGTTACAATAAATGAACAGAGGTTTTCATAGGTAACTTTCCAGACCAATTAAAATTTTTTCCACACTTCTCTTTCGAGGTATGTAGGACTAAATGATTACATGACTTACTCTACACCCAGGCCATCTGAGGCTGAAATTAATTAACTGATGGCAGTTCAACAGCAACTTGATGGGCAAACTCAATGTTATTTTCTCTTCTGGGGTATGTACTAAAACAGGCCATTTCTCCACTGTCTCCAGTAGCCTGTTTGTTTTAGTAATGATTATTTTGACATGTACTTATGGGGTATCTGCCATGAACCAAACAGTAGGCAGAGACAGGAATAAATAGTAAAGTCAAGCTCTCCTGGAGCTTCCATTTTACTGGGGTGGCAGGGCAAGATGTCATCATTCCCAACAGCCAATGAGTGAATGAATACATGAGAAAAATTCAGAGTGGCAAGGGCTAGGAGAAGACAAACAGCATAATATTTGGGTTGCAACTCTCCCCTTAAAAAGAGTTTCACCAAATGTCTTTCTGTCCACATTGTGGGAGTGGACACCTGGGAGGCATGTGTTCCTATGTGCACACTTTCCTTGGCACCATTTGAACTCTCTAAATGGTTGCATTGGATCCAACATAGAACAGGGAGTACCCTGCTTGCAGAAGTTGATTTTGTGTGTACAATAGCTTTTTCCCTCTTTATTTATTTTGAAATAAATATATCTATATATAATCTAGATATATAATCTAGATATATAATCTATATATCTATTTTATAACTTGAAACAATAAAAAATAAAATTTTACTTGATTACATTTTTACATTACATTATTTATGTACATTACATTTATTTATTTACATTACATTTATTTATTTATTTAAAAAAATAAAAATTTACTAGATTTACATTTCCTGATTCCCCCAATAAAATACCTGTAAGTTTACGAAATTTTCTCAAAAACTGACCACAGAAGTTAAAGATACTTCCAGTTATGCTGTAAATGATAGTGCTTCAGCTTGGCTATGGCAAATGGGTTATCTGCCTAGATGATCTCTCTTTATTTCAGCTCTCATTTTTAATAAAGCTTGGCATAGTCTACTACCTTTGAAGGGAAAACAACATTGACAAGATTGAAGTAATGATTCGCTTGTGTTTACAATACCTTTACTCCACTGAGTTGAATTTTATACAAGCCGTGTGCAACCAACCCTGTTATGCTGAAGCCAGGATCCCAGGGTTCTGTTCTTGAGTGGCAACTGATTCGAAGTGTGGGCTCACATAAGTAATTCAGTTTCTAGGCACATCCTTGCCCAACAATCAAAGTGGAGAAACCAATGCTTTTCACCATCTACCTACACAAGATTTTAGAGGTGGAGAGCATAGTTGCCAAACCACAACATTATGTCCACATTTTTATTTTTTTCATGACTCATATTCCAAAGAGTCAGAATTTATTGGGCACATCTATGGGTCCATCATGAAAGAATTGCAACAACAAACAGGCACAGATCTGGGATAAATATTTTGATCAAGGAGAGCTTTCATTCACTTTCCTTGGCAACGTCCAGCATTTTTCAGCTGGCTGTTTTTTATTACTCATCCTGAACCATTGGTGATTGTTTTCTACGTTTCTGAACTAGTTACCATGGAACTAGCAGAAATCTGCCTCTACATTAAAAAAATATAAAGGGATTCAGGACAGTAACTGAAGGAACACCGAAGGCTGTACAGATCATCCAAGGGTGGAAGAAATGTGATCTCTCTGCATTCCTGAATTCCTGCCTGACCTCTACATTCTGTGAAACTGACCCGAGGCCAGTTCTGCCAGGATATCACCTGAGAACTTTTCTAGTCTATTAGTGTAAATACTTTAGAAGTAAGGACTTCTATTATAATACCCTCTTTCTTAATGAAAGAGTAGTTTAAGCAATCTTGGTCAAAACCATGCCTCTCCATATTCTATTTTTGAAATGACGCATGCAATAATCACAACCCATTTCCTGGCCTAAGGTTGTGAAGATCTTTGTTTCCTTTAAGCAAATATGTTGTCTTAGCATCACTACACAAACACTCATTAATATTTACAATATTCGAGAACACCCTTTCTGAACCACACACTTTGGTTTTCTTTACCCTTTCATTCTTTTCATGAAATAGATATTAAGGATTATTTCTTTTCCAAATGAACACCTGTAACATACATCCTAGCATCTTGTAAGATTTGGAAAGAGAAGTAGTGTAATGATTAGCATTGCAAAAATTTTCACTTCTGTTCCTGTTTATTAAGCAAATGTTCTTGGAAAGGCTCTTAAATTGTAATTTAGATGTTGCATATACATATATATTCTTGGAATTTTACTCAGATTTTTCTGTACAACTTGCAATGCCTTAAAACACTTGCATTTGCATTTAGCTACTCTCCTGAAGATTAGTAGAACTAGTTAAAATTATCAAATTGTGAACAATTTAAATATGGAATTTTGAACATACATGCCAGTTATTTTCCTTTTCATTTTTTTCATCTATCACTTGGCCCAAAGTTTCAAAGATTTGAGGAAAAGAAAAATCTAAATTACAAAATGGTTTGTATCTTAGTATTTATCCCTTCCCTCTTTGTCCCTTTACTGTATAAGCTCAATTGTAGCCCCCCTTGGTTCATCCATAGTGGTCATGTGACTGTCAAATGGCAGCACTTGTAGGGCTACCTAGGAGATAAGAATGACAGGTTTGGCCTGGGCCCTCAGCTGAAAAGAGGAACAAGGAAACTCAGTTTCTCAAATATGTCACTGATCACCATGTAAGTAGTCTCCAGTGAGGCAGTGAGCTCTCCAGTATTAAGAGATGGAGACAAACTTGTTTTCTGGTCAACTGAAGCTTAGCAAAATTTATCTTCTTTTTTAATCTGTGGTGAAATATTTCTTAATAAGTAAAAATTTATAACTATCATTTAATCTTTATTTGATAATGAACAATTGTACAATAACCATAGTTCTTCTGAACTTTGTATTTGATGGTATAACATACACAGCATTGTTGCCCTAAGAGAGGTCCCTGGACCGACTACATCAACACAGCCTGGAGAGATGTTTCAGAGTTCCACCAAAGAAGCAATCAATTGGAATCGGGGGGGGATAAGAATTGGGAAATTGTATTTTAATAAATTCTGATATACACTGAACAAGTGACTGATTTTAACCATAGCATTAGGAAGTACAGTTTAAGGAAATTAAGATATAAGAAACATAAATACTGTGTTTTGGAACCAATTTTTGATACTTTGTGATAAGTAGCATAGTGATGATATAATGGGGTTTTTTTTGTTTGTTTTAAAACCAAAGTGGAAAAGACCCCAACATATTAATTATCACCTTAAAGGTTTTCTGTGTCACAGTGGTGATCACCATATACTAATAAGCATATTTTCTTTTAGATACTCAATATTCTTTTTAAATAAATACAAAAAAAAAGTCCTATGTGATAAAGAGGCAGGAAATGAATGGCTCTCCCTTTGTGCAGGCAAATGCCTTCTCCAGCATGGAAGGGTAAATGCACTGGAACATGATACAAAGGCATCATGCTATCAATAGCACTAGTTTGGAATTATGAAGGCACAATTGACAAAAGGCTGTCTCCAATTCCTCATAATTCACTTTTACTTGTACCTCTTGAACTGGACTTTCAAATGGCCCCATTAATATCAACAGCACACATACCAGGGTGAACACCAATTTTTCATTTTTTAGTCACCTTTTTGAGAGTATCATTCAACCTTGTTTATCTCAACTTTCTCCTTGAAACACTGTCTTCTCTTTGTTCTCCATGACTCTGCATTCTTCTGCTTTTCCTTTCACTTCTCTGTTGCTCCTTTATAAAATCTTCTGTTCAAATTCTAAGTGCTATAGTTTCTTAATTCTAACCTCTTTGCTCTGCTCTGCTCTCTATCATCTTTCCCTATTTGCCATCACCAAAAACAGATGGGGTTCAAACTTCCTTCCAGACACAGATGACTTAAATTCTAGTTTCTTACACAAAGCTCACCACTGAGTTCCAGACTTGTATTTTCCACTCCAAATCTCCACCTGGCTGCCTCAAAAGCATGCCAAAATGAAAAAAAGTTTTACTTTCTCTTTACCTTACCCCAAACTTCATCCTTTTCTACTGTTTTTTATTAGTAAAGGGTCTCTCCATCTTTCCATTAGCCCATCCTCAATTTCTTTGTTTCCCTCACATCTCATATTTAGTCAAGTTCTGACTTTTTTCATCTAAGTCTCATCAGCATTCCTCCATGCATCTCCAGCTCTACCACCCACTGTTCAAGCTGCAATCACCTCTCATGTGCACTAATGCAATGATGTCTTAATTAGTTCTCCATGTTCCTTGATGTACCCTATTCTTTACACTACAGTCAGAAAGAGTTTTAGAAAAAGATGAATTTGATTGTGTCACGCCCCCTTTAAAGCCAATGAATGTCTCAGTTCAAGTCCACTTTGGGTCTGGCTGACTGAGCCCTGCTCTTTCCCAGCCACAATCATCTTCAATAGACTCCAGCTCCTCAGGACACCTGTTCCCTCCTATGTTGACATGGCAAGTTGACATATTGTTCCCTCTGACAAGATTCATCTTCTCTTCCTTTCCTC